>JAOUQU010425279.1:0-10511 GCA_028566735.1 Ammoglanis amapaensis
TCAATATATATTGCTCTCTCTCTCTCTCTCTCTCTCTCTCTCTCTCTCTCTCTCTCTCTGTCTATATATATATATATATATATATATATATATATATATATATATAACATTTTTATTTCTCTTATATATATATATATATATATATAATAAAAATTAGCAATAATTTTTTTTGTGATAGTTATACAACAATAATACTACCATCAACTCTACCAATAATAAATAATAATAAAATATTTTAAGGTTGATAGATACAGATCAAAAAGACAAGACCTCTGTCAAGATGGTGTGCCCAGTCACTTACCAGCAGAGAAAAGAATTGCAGAATAATAAGAAAGAAATAAGGATGATCCTTCAAAATATCTGATTATTAATCAGGTCCATTCAATCACCGAATCTGTAAAACGTACAAACTGCAGCTTTACTGCAGGGACGTGAACATGATGGAAGGCTAATCTGTGTCTGTGTATGTTGACGTAAGAACTTAATCCAGAGATGCAGAATCATTACATTCCATCAATGTCATTTGCCATCAGTGCCTTGACTTTTACTAAATGAATGCAAATCCCCACACTAAAAGATGGAAAACTAGAACACACAACAAGCTTATGGTTTGGTGTCAACATATCAGTGTATGTGTGTGTGTGTGTGTGTGTTTGCAGGTCTACACTCCTGTAAGTGTGTGTGTGTGTTACAGTGATGCCATTGGTCAAGAGAGGCATTAAGCTGCAGCACATGTGTCGGGGGACGCTGCCTGAGGGCGTGGCAAGTGAACTGGAGTGTGTGACCAACAACACACTGTCAGCCATAATCCGTCAGCTCAGCAGCCTCAGTACGACACGCACACAGTATTACATGGTTTAGCTTAGATATTTATTTAGTCATATTCAGTTTCTTGATCATATTTCACTCTTACTGCTGACGATCTTCACTTCTAACAGAGGGGCCATGACTACGACTATGACATATGTGCAGTATATGTGCACTTCTTTTCACATGCACTAAGCGGGTTCATTTAAATATACCTATCACACACTGATCCCGTTTATCACTCATCTCTGTGCAGTATCATCATTCAGCCAGCAGAGGGTGTAACCGCAACAGTTATGAGACAATCTAATAATAGCAGAGCTGAGCTTTGACCTGGTTTGTTTGACCAATTTCACAATTGGTCTTATAACACATAAAACAGTGATAACATCTACTAATTCCACCATGGGAGGATTATTTAAAATAAAATTGTAAGAGAACATCGAGAAACAGAAGGTTTCTCATGACGTGTGTTGCATAGTCCTGTCACACTCTAACCTGAACATCTTATGTATTAGGGACGGCACTCTGTGTCTGAAAGAGGAAGGGATGAATTGGGATTCCTCTTTTGGCTGCTGAAGCGACTGATACTGATTGGTGTGTGTATGATTGCAGGTAAGCATGCAGAGGACGTATTTGGCGAGCTGTTTGATGAAGCGAACACTTTCCATGTACGAGCAAACTCCCTACAGGACCGAATCGACCGGCTTGCCCTTAAAGTCACCCGGCTGGACTCCAGTGTAGAGGAAGGTGAATCCTCTTTCAGCCATACAGAGTGTTTAGGTGACAGTTGCCAAACTGGATCCATAAAAAGTTGTTGTGGCTGCTTTGTTTGGTCTTTGTTCTGACCATCCCAGGAGGTCATGCAAACTATTTATGCTGTGAGGGGACAGTACTAACCACTTATTCACTGCCCCACTCCCTAGTAAATGAAATTAGTTCATGAATGGCCAGATGTATGAGCATTTTATAACTGATTAAATGTAGAAATGTGCACTAAGATGCTGTTTCAAGTATTCCTAGTTCAAGTTCAGATAAAAATGAGGCTTGATAGTATGTTTTTGCTGAACTGACAATAACATTGATATTCACTTTAGTCTCGTTGCAGGATATTAACATGCGTAAGGCGTTCAGGAGCTTTTCGGCACAGGATCAACAGGTCGTGTCTCGTTCCAGCATCCCAAATCCTGTAGCTGAGAAGTACGAGAGCTGTGAGAGACCACCACCACTCAGCCTGCTTTCTAATTACAGGTGATCCTTCAATCTAGGATTCTGTGAGATAAAGTTGAGACGGCATTCTCTGTCAATAATCCCCACTCAAACACTCAATGACTTGATCTGACTCTTTCAATGCAGAGAAGATCATGTGGACGGGATGAAGTTCTACACAGATCCGTCCTATTTCTTCGACCTGTGGAAGGAAAAGATGCTTCAGGACACAGAGGACAAGAAAAAGGAAAAGAGACGGCAAAAGGTGAGACGAATATTATCTTTCAAACTGATAGTGACATAAAGCATACAAGCAAACCAATACTAAAAGGGGGTTGGCGTGGGTCCCTTAACGTCCTATCAATAGAAAGATCTGAGGATGGCAATTCACTGACACTTGAATACAATTAATACACAATAAAGACTTGGCTACATCATCCAAAATGCCAAAATGCAACCCAGCTAACAAAATGACCTCTCAAAAATGTTCATGAAATGTTTAATTCTGGTTATGGGAACATTATTTTGTTTTGTATTATTTTCATTATGTTATCAGAATGTTTTCCCCTTAAAGTTATGAAAATATTTCACCTTAAGCACATTTCCTTTAAGATTGTAGTAACATTGTATTGAAATATTTGAAGAACAATTAATATGATTTTTGTCTTAACCTCCTGAGACCCAGACTTTTTCCTGATGTGCGATTTTAATTTCGTCTAGCTATTTGGGATTAGTAGGACCTAACAAGCATAAAATTCAGTCTTTGTACATAAAGCCGTTTTTGGAAAAAACAATGTCCTCGTATGGAGACAGTAGGTCTAAAATAAAGTAACAATTGGCTAACAAAGATCATAACTGTTTGATTGAAACTGTAAACATTAGAATACATAAACAAAAGTGCTAATATTATTGTACATAAAAAGCAACTTTTGAAAATAAAATTCAATTAGTATTTTTACATGGCCCATGTTTTGTCTGGACTAGCTGTAGAAACTTCCTAGTGGGATTGTCGCCATCTTGTGTTCAATCAATTGCATGTTATGTTGTCATATGACCACTAGGTGGTACGGGCAGTGTGTCCATATGAGGCCAAAAAAACTTTAGGTAGAATGGTGTAGAGAACCAGAAATGTTATGTCCTTATATGAGGACGCTGGGTCTCTAGAGGTTAATGATCAAATTATCTTCTGCCAGTTAAAAAAAATCTTTAGAAGAATGTTCATATAATGGTACACTAAAATAAACATTTCAGCCTAACATTGTTACTTTTTTGTAAAAGTAACATAATGTTTATAGAATGTTCTACCAATAATATAATTGTACATAACGTTAGTGAGCGTATAAATTAAGGTGTAATACTCTACAGCACGGGTGGCCAACCCACGTCTTTGAGCAATTTAAATAAAAATTTAATTGTGTTTTACTGCTTAAAAGAGCCACAAACAGGTTAAAAATAAAGTAAAAGATCGTCTTTAGCTTGTTTTTGTCTGCTGTTTCATAGTGAGAGGTGTGTGACATTTGGGACATGGCAAATTGTTCATATTTCATTATGTTTTGCTGTACACGCATATGAGGGAGAGAGAATTTTTGTGTGTGTGTGTGTAACACGTAGTACCATGGTAAAACATTTGGTAAAAAACATGTAAATTACAAAAATTATCATTTATAATTACAAATAATAATAGCACACAAACAGACCTTCTGCACATTATCCTCATAAACAATGAGGTATTGCACAGTTCCTGGATTATAATAGTTTATAAATTAAGCATTTTAAAACTTTGTTACACCTAATTTATTCCATCTGAGTTTTTGTGGCGTTTGTCTCTGTTCATCAGGATCAGAAGAGCTTTGAGAATGGGACATTACAGCGCGAGGTAAAAAAAGTACGTAAAGCTTGTAATCGCCGTCAGGAGTGGAACATGATGGCGTTCGATAAAGAGCTCCGTTCTGATCGGCAGCATTCTCACGGTGTCCAGTGGGGGGTGCTCTCTGAAGGTTTACTGTCTCAAACTGACAGGTGGAGTGTACACTACAATGTATGCAAATGTTTTAAGTTTTAATCCCGGACTGTGCATTTAAATAATGAACAAAACTGAGGACTTGATTGTTCTTGGAGTGCCCCCTAGAGGAAGTCGAGGGGTCTGAAACTTTTCTAAATCCAGTAAAACCAATAAAGACTTGTCTTGTCAAGTATAAAGCCTAAATCAGTTTTTTTGTCTTTACAACAGAATGGATGACCCAAATCTTACAGGTCACGCCCACTTTCTATTTGAGCACACCTCATCCAATCATAATGAAGGGGTGGAACATGAGTACCAATGCATCGGTGAACCGCCTGACATGGCTGATGGTGTTTCTACTGATTACCGATCGAACCCACCACTACCACCCCACGCATGCACCAAGGGTGGGGTTAATGAAGACATCAAACTCCCACCAGTGGATTATGGGTAAGCAGTCTGTCATCTTACAACATAAAACTAAAATGTGATGCAGTGATTTACCGGCAAAATGTTAGGAAATGTTCATAAATGTTTAGTGAAGTGTGATATGGTCATAACTGACAGTTTGGAAACACAACCACCCCTCCCACAACTTTTGCATAATAACCTGATTTTAAACTCTTTCTTGAATCTCTGTCTCTCTCTCTTTCAGTCTGCCAGAGTTTTATCCCAGATCGTGTCCTCCTCCAGCTCCCAGCCCATCCTTCATCCCATCACCTCAGACAGCCTTTACAACCCCCTCATCAGCTGCGGCACCTCCCCTTTCGCATCCTGGACCTATCAGCTCCATTGTCAGTTTTCCACTTCCACCTGTTCCATCAACTGTTTCAGCTCTGTCTCCCCCCCGTACTGGTCCTCCACCTCCTCCAGCCATGCCTCATCTTTTGGCAGCAAGCGATGGCTGGGGCATGGAGCCTCTGCCCATGGCTGAGGGCCGCAGTGATCTGCTGTCTGCCATACGTATGGGTGAGTGTGTTCTCAAAACAGTGGTGCTTCTCAAAGAACCTGAGTGGTACCACAGGGTTGGATGGGTCCTGGATTTAGAGTGGTATGTTTTTGGTCCTAAGGTATCCAGCTGAAGAAAGTTCAGGAGCAGCAGGAGCAGAGGGCAAACAAGGAGTGCTCAAATAATGATGTGGCCTCTATCCTGTCCAGGCGTATTGCTGTGGAGTACAGTGACTCCGAAGACGATTCAGAATTGGAGGAGAACGAGTGGTCCGACTGAACCGGAACATGTACAGAACATTTGCTGTCAATTTTCTGCTGTGAATAAAAAAGTATTCATCCAATATTTTGCTCTTATAGCACTCCTTTCATCTTCTCACCACTGGATGGAACGGTGGTCTGTTAAACTCAATACATGTATACATATAAAAGAAGGGATCTGTAACCAGTGGAACAGTCTCACATTTTATCAGAAAAAACTCTGTCCTGCTTCGTACCTTCAATGTCTTCTATAAGGCTTCGTAGCTTGAGTGTCTGCATCTTTAGCATTTAGCGTCTTTTATACAAGCGACTTAAAGAGCTGAGGTATGCAGTCTGTTTAATTAAGTCTGAGGGTTAAGGGCCTTGCTGGTCTAATAATAAAATAAATAAAAAAATTTTTTTGTCAAAACTATGTACAAATGTGCAAATATGAACTTCAATCTAAAATAAATAACCAATGTTCAGGTATTTCTCTTCATATTTTGTCCTGAGTAAAAATACAGCCTCTACTGAACCCAACATCAGTGTTATCAAATATCTTTATAAAATAATTCCAAATAATATAAAAAAAATATGTTTTTATGTGTGTAATACTCTTTTGTTTGTATCAATAAATATATTTGTATCATGATATCTTGGTGTTCATGTAATTCACGTATACCTAATTCCCTTTACTAAAAATGGCATCCAAATAGTTTTGTTCACACTTCTTTCTGAACACGTGCAGAACCGACCACTTCTTGGATTTCTTTATCATCCATCTCTTTGCAGTACCATCGGTCAGGCAGGAGAAGGTTATAGGAAAACTCCACAATCCTCCCACCATCAAACGAGTCAAGTATCGCCCCTCTAAGCACCTTTAGTGTTCAAACAACAGATCTGGAGGTCCTTGACTCTCGACTGTTTAGCAGTTGAGGCTTTTGTTTATTATTCGTTTGGCTGAATGAGTATAAGCAGATTATCCTGGAGAGAATGCTGTGTAAATGTTAGTCTAGAGAGCAACAAACAGCAGTACCTCAAATCCTTCAACACCCCCCCCCCCCCCAATAATGTACAAACGTGCCAAAGGCCACAACCATACCAATTCAATCATCTTTTGACTGAATGAGCACCAGTTTTTACAGACCTAGTTTAACGTGTAGTTAGAAGTCTATCGTTGGAAAAGATGGCCTACAAGCTCCTGCTTAGTGATGGTGGAGGAACACACTATGCTCTATCTGACCAGACAGTAAGTCACTATTGAACTGACAAAATATTCTGTTCTCTTTGTAAAAAAAAAGCTCATTTAGCCCATTTCCACTTGTACTAGAATTGGTACTGATTTTAGTAGTACTTGTGCTGAAAGTGGTACCATTTCCCCTGATACGGTTTCCACTGGCACTGGTGTTGGTAATATTTCCAAAGGATTTGGTAGTGTTTCTACTGGTACTGGTTCCCTTTCCACTACTTTGACAACCCAGTGATTCTGTATGTACATGTATCTGAGCATTTGTGTCAGATTAGGAGGTCAGAATTGCCACCAATTTTTTCAGCTGCCAGATTTTAATTTGGGCCGAAAAGCGGTTCATGATTTTTGGGACCAGAAATGGCACCTGTCAGGGGAACGATCTGACAGAGCCACTTGCTGTTCACTGTCACCAAAGAAAAAACACGGGCTTAAAACTGTTGCACACTTCAATTGATTTTGAAGGGGCGCGGGTGTTGGCACCCAGTTGATGCAGTCTGGCGAGCGGACGTTGGCACATGCCCTCTGCACCTGGCCATCTGTCTGGCTCCTCTCACGCATATTCTCACACTTGGGTCTTGTTGTTTCTCCTTTTTTCAACTGTGTTAAATGATGTGTTGAGTGGTGGCGCTGCTTCAAAAGTGTCCTTGAACTCCCTCAATCTCCTCAGTTTAAAGTTTCCCATCAGGATCTTATCTGGGTGAAGTCGTAATGGGGCCACTGGTTTAAATGGTGCATACTAGCATTATTAAATCACTGTTTTACCACTCCGCCCATAGAAAGTGAACCATAAAGAATGCAGGGGGATTATCCGAGGTGAAATCTTGACAGATCTGTTCTGACGAGAGGGTTTCTCCACATCTCTAAAAATCCTTTAACCGGTTCCAAACATTTGATGTTTTTTCAGTTTAAGCAATTTAAGGCTGCTCGATATTCCAACAGTGGCAACCTTCTGATTACTATCCTAGTACTTTATGAGGTAGTCTACAGCTTCCCGTGCTTGTATCTTTGCCACAGCAACATGGTGTCGTAAATTATTCATATAAAGCAAAATACGGTTGCAAACAAATACCTTTGCAGAAACAGTTTAGGGAAGGTCCTTACCTATTCCATGTCCTCCACAAATCGCTTCCCAACCTTACTCAGCAGCTCTGGAGTGAACCACAACACAGGCTTATCAGTTTTATGCCCACCATACAAATGATGTTTAAACTGAACAGCTACAAATCCCCACAAACTCTTGAGAGAAGCTGCTGTAGAAGATCTAATGGAATGCCACTGCCCATCTCTGTTCACTGTTTTTAATGCTAACACAATGGCACAGTGCCACCTGCTGCTGGCACTGTGCCATGGGGGCAGCTGGTGCAAAGAAAAACAACTAGCACATAAAGCAAACCAAACAAAAAAGCTGGTATGTGCCAAGGACCAACAGTCGGCGACTGACAGGCATCAAAATGCCAACTTGTGCTGGCATCTTTGTTATCAGGTGAAGGTAGGGGTCTGTGTTCCCAGAAGGAGAGATGACATGGGAGTTCTTTGCTAATTGGATTAGTGCTGCCGGCTCGACCCCTGGACTACTACCCATCTCATTTTAATGTGATTAGCTGAAATCCTGTGGTCTTGGAGAGGAGGGCAATCTTTCCCCTTAGACTGCCAGCATCACTCGCACCTTTATGATGAGGGTTGGGGGTGGTGTTGGTAAATGGAGACCAGAGAGTCCAAAATAATGTCCATTTGTGCATTTATCTTCAGCACCCAGTGACAAATAAAGTTAAGTCCGTTTTATCTGTGTAACCCTTCTTACAATCATCCCAAAATAGTTTAATTCAACAAACCTTGAGAGGAGAGAACCCCCCCCCCCATCACTTTTTGAGTTCTTATTATTTAGTCTAGCCTCTCGAAAAGGCTGTTTTGAGTTCTGGATTAATTGCTACAAACACACCAGGTTCTGTCTCATCTATCAAAAAAGCATGTCAGTCATGATTAACCCCATTCACGATTAACCCCAATAAACCAATCACGATTCCATCAGAACCACCTCATCATATTGAATTAAAGCAAAAATATTAAGTGTGAAGAATTCTGCAGATAGAAGTTTTCGACTCGACTGCGTATGACATCATAACTGCAGGTAACAAGATCTTGAAGCTTTCATAAGACATCAGTGCCCACTGTATCCAGTCATCAAAACAAGAAGCAAGCCATAAGTACAGAGCCAAAACGTCTTATAGGGTATGTAGACACCAGCCTATCACCACAACCAATAACCCCATCATAAACCATGGACCATATGCATTTGAATGAATCAGAAGATCGCTGGTTTAAGCCCCACCAATGCCAAGTTGCTACTGTTGGGTCCTTGGGCAAAGCCTCAAACCTTTATCAGGCTGAAAAACCTTAGAATGTTAACAGCAGTACAGTGGAATTTGGCAAACCCTTCGTTTTCCCCCTTAGAATCCCTCGATGATGTTTCACGTGACCCCACAACTCGAGTACGGGGGATTAGAAGCTCTGATTAAGATAGCGGCACCCTGATGTGATGCCTCTCTGTCCCTCATGAGAAAGAGCACAATAAGAGTGGAAAAAACTGGAGCCATGAAGAAGATTTCTGATCAAGTGAAAAATGATTGTTTGTCAGATTGTTTTAAATAAAATCATGGGGATTTTCATTAGCAGAGCTGTGTATGATCAAATAATAAAATTAAATACGAGATGACAGAGCCTTTTGTGCTTGTATCTTCTCCTGTTTGGAATCTAGCATTCTTCTTTTTGGGGTTAATAAAAGCTACCGTCCTAGATGTAACATAGGAGGGGGGGGGGGGGGTAAAAAACATTGTTATTAAAAAAAACTATGTTTCTACCCTAAGTACTTTATTAATCCCGAAGGAAATGAAGGAATATCCACAACGTTTATCTGTATGGCAGGTTTGAATAGTAAAATACTCAATGGATTTGTGTATATGTACATACATATACAAACATAAATTACATACGTACGTTCTTCTTCTTGATCGATCGTGGAAAAAACGTGTTTTATGTCCCGCCCCCTGGCGTAGATTGTACGTTCATACATGACGCAATGACGTACAACAACATGGCGCCGATTGTCACATGTACGTTCACTTATGCAGGGTTAGAACAGAAACGTTAATCATGAGGGAAGTTAATAACAACAGTAGGTTTATCTGCTCTTTTCCGGACTGTAAGGCTTCTTACGATAAAGTTTGGAAACTCGAAGCTCATCTGTGTAAACACACCGGAGTGGTGAGTCTAAGTGGTCTGAGAACGCTTGTTCTGTAATGCCTTGTTCTTGGTTTCGTTTTAATCCACATACTAGTGCACTAGATCGTGTATATGATTAGTTTTAGATAGTGTGTATGACTAGTGTCATATGTAATCGCGCTCCTAGTACGCTATTTTGAGTATAATTAAACACAGCCGGGTGATTTAAGTCCCGCCTTCAGCTTTGGGATTGGCTAACAGATTTTATGTTCCTGACTGGCTTTTGTGATTAGATATGACTGACACATCACTGTCCAATAAGCGTTATAAATTGGTTTTAATGAATATTCGGCTTTTTTCGTACCGTGTTCCCAGATATGGGAAGATTACTAAAATATTGTACTTAAGGAAAATAGTATTAGTAGTATTATAATTATAGTGGAAGTAAAGTTACTAGCCCAACTGTGTCTTGTAAAAGACTGTAAAACATTGTACGTTATCTATCTCTAACTATCTATCCATCCATCCATCCGTCTATCCATCCATCCATCTGTCTATCCATCCATCTATCCATCCATCCATCTATCCATCCATCCATCTATCCATCCATCCATCTATCTATCCATCTATCCATCTATCTATCTATCCATCCATCTATCCATCCATCCATCTATCCATCCATCCATCTATCTATCCATCTATCTATCCATCCATCTATCTATCCATCCATCTATCTATCCATCCATCTATCTATCCATCCATCTATCTATCCATCCATCTATCCATCCATCCATCTATCCATCCATCCATCTATCTATCCATCTATCTATCCATCCA
>JAOUQU010425290.1:0-20757 GCA_028566735.1 Ammoglanis amapaensis
ATTTTAATAAAGAGTACTAAAGTCCACCACAAACGGCTTCAGGTGTGCTGACATTCCTGTATAATAATAAAAACAGCATCACAACACATGTGAAACCAGGAGTTCAGAACAGTCGACATCCCTCTTCTGATACACCTACTAATCATAACACATTTGTACTGATAATCGAAATATAGATGATAAAAATAATGAAATAAACAGACGCCAGACAAACACACACACACACACACGTGTTCACTGTTTATTATTCGTCAGTTTGAACAAAGCAGTATAAATTCTCTCCCCATAACAGATCTAAGAGCTTCGTAGTTATAATTAAAACAACAAACAAAAAATACCTCAAAACAGATTCTCTTTAGTTTATAAACTACATTTCCAAAAAAAAGTCCAGATATTTCAGGAAAACGTAACACAAGTTCTGTTCAAGCTTCATTTGACTGACAAACAAACAAAGTTTTTCAATCTTCTCACTCAACAGATTCGTTTGCTTTTGGTTAACAGGTAAATAATTACAATCTGATGCCAGTAACACAAAAAAATATTGGGGGACGTTTGTTTACCTCAGAGTTCATCAGTTTTAATTTACATTTGTTTTATCGTCCTGTTTGCTGCCCACTACACACTGATGGACAGTAACCTCAGACCCCTGCACCAGTCCAAGAACAGTTTAGCTTCCTCAGTAACCTCTCCAGAAACAAAATAAAATGGACTCACTTAAGTCGGACGAATGTATGATGTACAAACCTTCTGGACCTTCTGCTTACAATCAAAAGGTCCCGAGTTCGATGCATCAGTGGAGTCGGTCCAGGACCTTACTGTATGAAGTGTGCATGTTCTCCCTGTGTATGTGTTCCTCCCACAGTCCCATAATATCCCTAATACAGTCCCTAATATAACCTCAGATAACATCGTGTACTAATGAGTAACCCTCTCTCTCGCTTACCAAACATGAAACAGTGATCAGTGGCTTTACCAGATTCCCAGAGTATTATTTTTAACAATATGATATCTGACAGGTGGTAAATTCTAAAATTATATAATTATATATTATAAGAAACGATCAAATTCTTCTTTTAAAGCGAATTGCGATTCCCTTGCTTGCTTATTACGGAAGATTTCAACACTCAGCATCAGATTTTCTGTGTTCCAGGCATCACGTTTAAATGTGTGTGTATATTGATTAACTTTTATACTCTTGTCAGTTAAATAAAGTTGAAGCGATACCAAAATTACTATATTATATTACATTTTACATAATATCTCAACTTTTTTTCAGAAATGGAGTGTGTAAGTGTAAAATGCAGATCGTCAGGACATTATAACGGTCACGACCTCCTCATTTTATGATGGAAGCGACCGGTTATAAAAGGTTTAAGCATATTAGGCGACCAGTTTTACAGCACCATGTTATTTTCTAACAATAGGAATAAAGGCAACAGCGAGTACAATTACAGATAAATCGAAATCTGTGCGATTTTGGTAACAGAGAAATGCATAGACTTGTCAGTTTTACGTGCCGCTAACGCGTTAAAGGAAAGAACCGAGACGTAAAAGGAGCACTTGTGTTTTTGCGGACTGCTGCTGTGACGATAAGGCTTGACGGCGGTTTGCATCTCATCTACTTGGTGCTAGAATTTCCCTGAATAGAGGATCACAGAGCAGCGTTACGGCTGAAGCACGGTTTACAGTACGGGTGCTAGTGTTTTGGCATCTCTACACTCGGACTACGGTAACAGACGGATTATCGTGGGTCAGTAATATATCTGGCGACTAGATTTAAATGTAAACAAGAATTAAATGAAGCGAATACTCGGATGGGGAGGAGGCAAGAACTACGTAGCGTGTCTGTCGATGAACGGACAGACAGACGGACGAGCGCCATTGGCCGTTTAAGTGAAAGTGAGGCCAGCCTCGTGGTAGACTTTAAAGACCTTCTCGATGGCGTTGACGTACGCCGCTGTCCGTAGGTCCAGTCCCAGGTTGTACTTGTTGGCCGTGCGCATGATTTGCTAAAATATAAGATATTGAAAATGATGTGATAATACAAATAATACATTTAGTTCCTCTTCAGGGTTTAAAAGTAACATATTAATATATAATAAAATATACTAACATATATTAATATATACTAACCCTGGCAGAGCGTTCCATTGTGTAGGCCAGCCCAGAGTGAACGATGTCCTTCTCAGACGCTCCCTGTAATATATTAGAACAGAAAAGCATATAAATTGTTTTGATTGTATCACAGTGGTGCGTGTGTGTGTATGTGTGTGTGTGTGTGTTCGAACTCACAGCGATCCTGGCCTGAAATTCTGATGTCGGGACTACAGGTATGGAACCTCCATGTTTCCCAAACTTTCGTTCCAGACTCTCCTGAACAGACACTGCACGAGAAAAACTCGTCACGCATGTTCATGTCACACAAATGCAGTGACACAACGACGGCACAGAGGAGGAGCAGCTCTAAACAGTGTTTGTGTACTGAGTTGTAACAACTCACGCTGGGTTACATATCTGGGTCTCTCACACAATAATGTAATAAAGAGTAGAAGAGGAGTTTCACTGAATGTGAGACGCTGACTGGTTGTGTGTGTTTAATATATATATATAAATATGTGGACATGATGGGCTGTGTATGATGTAGCATCGCGTTTCGTGTTCATCAGATCCTTCCACGGTGTATGTGTGTGTGTGTGTGTGTATGTGTGTGTGAGTGTCATATCGCCGAGAACTTACTGAGGAGGTGATAGTTGGAGTCTCTTTCATATTTGAAGGTCAGTCTACCATAGCTGACATGGTTCAGGTTCTTCAGCCACTCAAAGTAGGACACAGTTACACCCCCAGCATTCAGGTACATGTCCTGTTACGATTACACAACAACAACTTAATTACACAGTGACAAGCCATTTTTATCCATCCATCCATCCATCAGCTTCATCCGAAGCAAGCATACTACAGCTGATTAGGTCGTCAGTCCGTTTCCGGGTACAAACACACATGCAAACAGGACGAATTTCACTATCTCCATATTACCTGACTGCAAGTCTTTGGACTGTGGAAAGAAACCTACACAGACATTGAGAAAATATGAAAACTCCACACACAGAAAGCACCGGACTGTCTTACCCAGGAATCAAACCTGGGACAATAGTAACCGCTAAGCCACTGATTACTTAATCAAAGGAAAAGATCCATATTTATACACTTCAATCAGTTTATGCGCTTATAAATATTCGTTATGAACAAACAACATGTATTGAATGAATAAATGAAATATGCCGAACATGTTTTATTCAAATAGCAACCAGGGATAAAACGATTCAACAAGAATTAACAAGGGGGCGCTGTGTGTTTAGTGTATAGCAACTGTATCCCATGATGTGTGTGTAAAGCGCATCGTTACATCACTTACAGGAATCACCATGATGTTCCTTTCAAGGAAAATCTTATCAGCTTCAGGAGTGGTGGGACCGTTCGCACCCTCAGCAATGATCTTATAAAAAAACAAGAAAAATGAAACCATTAAGCATCCATTTTTACAACCGAACTATTAGCGCAGTAAAGAAACGTCACTCTTAGCCTTGTCTCACCTTAGCCTTGATGTTGTGCGCGTTCCTCTTCGTCAGTTGTTTCTCACTAGCGGCGGGAATCAAAATGTCACATTGAGCCTCCAAGATGTTTCCATCGTACGGTGTTGCATCCGGAAAGCCAGTGATCGTCCCGTGAGTCTAAAGACAGGTGCTTATCGTTATAATTAGGGACTTTTACTGTGTAGCTGAACATATATTACAAATAATTTGTGATTAGAGACTCGGCAGTGGGTGTAAACAAAATGTTTAAAGGTTCAGACAAAAACACACAAAAAGAAATCACATTATTTAGGAAATAGCAGTGACCATTTACCACAAACCAAAGACCTGTAGCCATCACACTCACCAGCTTGTATTCCTCCAACTCCTTTGGGTCGATGCCATTAGGATTCCAGATGCTACCATCGAGCTCGCCGACTCCAACACACTTCGCCCCGTTACGGTGCAAATACCTCATGGAGTGCAGACCCACATTACCAAAACCCTAACAAAACATAAATACTTCAGAATCATTTGTCATACACACGTACAAATAAAAACAGGCCAGACTACAGATGTTAAAGAAACTGATAAACACAACAGCTACAGTGATATATACTGACGATACTTTATTAACAACTCTTTTTTACATCAGTTCGATTCTGATTATGGTTATTAAGAGTTAAATCTCCCAAAATTCTTAAGCTTTTAGTTGAAATATAAATAATAATAAATAATGATAAACATATCATTAGGTTATGTGAATTTCCAGTGACGGTCATTCCTTTTTCGAGTCTTGAATAAGTCTCTACAAGCTCAACACACCTACATCGTCACCCCCATTGTTTAAGGTCTTGCCTTGATAAATCCCAGCATGCATCATCAGTCTGAGATTATGCCGTGAATAATCCCTCTAAAAAAAAATACTGAAAACATTCACGTGTCCCGAGAAGCTCGTGGAAGCTCAAGACATCGTTTCTAAAAACATTTCCTACATCCTGCAGATTAGCAACTCACTACGGTTCCGGTATGTTCCTTTCTCTTCCTCAGACAGCTGCCTCGGTTTATAACGTGCATTTATTTGAGTGTTAGAGTAGCAACCGTGATATTCTGGACAGCGAGCTATATAGTGACGCCGCTCACGTGGGACTCTTAAATGACTGCTGAGGGGGCGAGTCTATAAAACGACAGACATTAGAAATGTAAACATGCCGAACAGGACCGGTGTCGTTAAGGAGGTTTCCTTCAGGAAAATGAAGGTTCCAGGAGCATCATTACACTATATAATATACAAAGAAGTAAAAGAAAGGTAAGACTATAATATAGAAATAGGTAATATACATCTCTCTCTATATATATAAAAGAATATAAACAGTATAAAATGTATTGCACTGATACTAATCCTGAAGGTTCAAGTCTGTGGTGATGTTATAAGCTGCAACTAGTGATTATTTTGGTAATCGACTAATCTCATGATTATTCTGGTCACTCTCTTTAATCCCGGTTCACGGTCGTACACACGGGCTGCTGATATTAATCCTTTACTGCAGTCTTTATATATACAGGGCACCCTAAACATATTCAGAATAATATAATTATACTTTCTCCTGCTACAAGAGTGCATGCTGTGTATCACATGTATCCAGTGTGTATAAAGTGAGATTCATTTGTTCTCATGTAATCTCTGTTCTCATGTTTCTTATCCTTAATCTGTTCTTCCTCCGTTGTGGGATCTATAATGTTTGATCCCATCCTATCCTATAGTTAAACTTCCACTAATAAAGTGGAATAATAATTTGCACAGTATTATAAGGGGAATGTAAACGTTTTGAAGTTTATTCTTGTTTTTTAATATAAATATCAAGTCAATGTGCATTTTAATCCACTCAGTCTAAACACCAAAGACGAGACACCACGAGATCATTTGTGCTCAATATCTGATAATAAACACTTTTATATATTACATGTATCACAAACGATTCATTCCTAAGTGTGATAAAAGCACAGTGGTGAGACGAGTTCTGAGGAAAAACTCTAGAGCACTGATTTGTTCAGCACATAATGCAAAAAAAAAGTGCAGAACCAAGCCGGTCACGGGTACCCATAATGCACAGCATTGCAGTTGAGCAAACCCACGCGAGATAGCATCTGAAATCTTTCCCGATCCTCTTGAATCCAGTCCCTTATATTTAAACTACATTGTGATAATGTAGGGAATAAAGTCGATATATTTAAACAATTTATAAACTTGATAATTGATAATATAATGATAATTTAAGCAACTCGATGCTCAGTAAAGCTTCGTACCTGAACCACGAAGGTCTTGTCTCCGAAGCCTGGAGTCATACCCAGCTGACTCATGTAAGAAGCTTCGTTGACAAAATTTTCGATGCCATGGAAGACTCCGCGTCCGGTGGCAGAGATCCGGCCATGAATGCCACCCTGGCTAATGGGCTTCCCGGTGACACAAGCATAAGCATTGATGTCCTGCTCGGAGGGGGGGGGGAAACAGAAGGCCAATACCATTGACATCAAGGTCACGTCATTGGACTTTGGGTAAATCGCTAAAAACGATCACTCACGCGGTGTCCCATAGTTGTGGCGTACGTATCAGCTATCCAAGACATCTCCCTCTCTCCGGTGCTCATGTCAGGAGCAGGGACATCGATGCCCGGTCCTGGAAACAAAAGACTGTCACCGTTTTCCTGGACACTACTGATCATATATTATATCGATGATCACATTTATAAAAAGAACATAAATACAATACTTTAGCTTCTATTTCGGAGCAGAGTGACATCATATCCTGTTCTTGCAACAGTATAAATAAATAAATAATACAAAATAAATATGCACAGACGACAGAGTGGTTTAGTGGTTAGCACAGTCACACAAGGTCAGGTTAATTAGAGATACTTAAATTGTCCCGTGTGTGTGTGTGTGTGTGTGTGTGTGCGTGCGTGAAAGTGAAGTCTGTCCACAAGGTTCAGGAGTGTGTTTATGGGGATTTTTCATCGTTCTCCCTACCAGAAGTGCATTTGTGATGTCACAACATACTGATCTTGGTACCAGTAGTGTCCCGGCTCTCGGTCTCCGTTTTAATTCACCCTGAAGGTAATTCTATTGGGGGGGGGGGGGGGGGGGGGGGGGGGGGGTTAGGGTTCGAGTTTCATCCACATTAGATTCTGTACATCCATGTACATGTTACAGGTGGAATCCTATCACAGTTCCTCCTCCATGCTGGAATTCACTCATATCACTGAGAGAGCGACACACCTTCATCAATCTGCATGTCGAGGAGCAAGATATTATACTGCTGTTACCATGAAAGTGACCGGAACACCCGATTCCCCTCATTTGGATGGGTGAGCTGGGTAAGCTAATAAATTAATTGGATGGGATTATGGGGTTCGTCTGTGTTTCTTACATTCACTTCCTTCCTCAGAACAAACCTTTTACCCTGGACACGGTCCGAGCTCGACAAAAACACCACATGTGTTGCTTACCGATGAAGCCTTTCTTGGCAAGTTCGATGGTGAAACGTCGAGTGATTTTCTCCAGCTCATTGTCCTGGAAAAGAATAAAGATATTTCCATATTAATATTTACATATCAAGGGTCAGTCGTAGCTTAGTGGTTAGAATACAAGACTACTAATCAATCAGAAGGTTGCTGGTTCAAACATCACTACTGCTGGGTTGCTGCTGTTGAGCCCTTGAGGCCCTTAACCCACAATTACTGTTACTGTAACGTCATTGAAAGTGGATAAAAGTGTCTGCTAAATACTGAAAATGTAAATATACCGAAGAGAAGTGTGTGTGTGTGTGTGTGTGTGAGAGAGAGAGAGAGAGAGAGAGAGAGAGAGAGAGAGAGAGAGAGAACAGTCTGTAAAGTTTCCTGCATTTCTCTACATGAACCAGACCTGCATGAAACTAAAACCTTGTTAAGTAAGTTGTAATGATTCAGCAAAAATCAATACGAGGTGATTCAGTGGGTGAATCGATGCAAGCCAACGATATCAAAAGAATAGATTATTTACTTTAAACAGCAGGGGGCGCTGGTGTTATTACTCAGCACAAAAATGTTTGGCGTTCATTGTTTTGCAAGTACAAATGAAATAAAACATTGTTTGTTTGTTTAAATTAATAAAGCATAATAAGAAATATCAAGAACATTGGTACATCCCTACTAAATAGAGCACGTTCAGAATGAAAAAAAGATGGGTGGCTAGATTTTAAGTAAATTGTTTGCAATCTTGTTAGTTAGTTAGTTAGTAGGACAGCTAACTTACGGTTTGATAAATAAAGAGTTTTATTATTCATCATCTAGACAAGATCTTTGATTTAGAAAATGTGCATTTGCTAAACTGTGAGAACTTACAGAATAATTTCTGGGATTAATCTTCACTCCAGCTTTGGCACCTCCGAACGGAACGTCTATAAAAACATTTTAATAAAAGGTAAATTCATTAGGACGTTGCAGGATAAAGAGGTACAGATTAGGAATAATTACCATCATCAGTATGTCACCATATGAAAGGAAACATTTACCTACGACGGCACATTTGTAGGTCATCAATGAGGCCAAAGCTTTGACTTCATCGACAGACACTTCAGTACTGTAACGGATTCCTGCAAAATCAATTCAAATACAACAATCAGCAACTATAGAACAACATAACAACCTTACATTTACTGCATTTATACTTTTATTCAAATCATTACTCAGTTAAAACAGAACATTGTTTAAGAAACTGATGGTTAAAGGTCTTGTACATTCGTCATAAATCATCAACATTGTGATTCATAGTCAATCTAACAAAGGACACAAACTAACGAGCTACCATTGCGCCACAACGTTTAATGGTAAAGCCACTAGTTACCCTGCACATATGGTGTCTGACCATGGAAATGTGTACAGTCTACAAACAAACATGTAGAACGCTCGCTCTTCAGGAAAGCTAAACTGAGCTGAAATACTGTGAGGATTTAGTGGTTAGCACTGTTGCCTCACAACAAGGAGTCCTGGGTTCGATTCCCAGGTAAGGCAATCTGGGGCTCTCTGTATGGAGTTTGCACAATCTCTCCACGTCCGTGTGGGTTTCATCCTCACGCAATTCAAAGGTATTCAGCCAGGCTATTTAGATATGTCTGTCTGTATGTATGTATGTGGTATGTGTGTGTGAGACATGCTCCCTGTTCAGGTGTTTAGTATGTTCACCTGGTGTGACACTAAATAGAATCAGGTGGTGGTAAAGCTAGATACTAGATGGATGGTAATAAAACAGCATCATGTCGAATGGTAAAATGGCGCTGGAGTTGGAAACCTGGCGATCATTACAATAATTCTCCCGATGCTGCAGACTAACTGCACTTTCCTAAAGGAAAAGATTTTACAAGTCTCTCAAATGAACGAGCTTTTCGAAAAGGCTTCCGATTCTTAGAAAATCATGTAGCAGAACAGATCAACAAACTCACAACCCACATACTCGAGCTCCCAAACATAAAATACAGTAAACCGGTTTTATTCAGGACAAGCGACTTCCCACAGAACAAACAGTAACGTTTTTCTTTCTTTAGGGTCGAATGAGAATGTTATTTTAGAAAGTGACATTCTAAAGTGAAAGAAATAAAAGCTAAAATAAAGGTCATGCATTAATAATAATAATAATAATAAAAGGAGCCACCAGAATTGTTTGCATGATCTGCCAAGTCAAACAAATCATTTGGAATCGGTGGCAATTTTACAGAACAGTTTTAAAATTGCCTCTAAGAGCATTCCTAAACAGCTAAAAACAAATGAAAAACTCTACCAGATGTGTTTGTGATGTGTTCATTGTGCTTTTTATCCGACACCGATCAGAGCAAACTTTTCTATAACAAAAAGTACTGCAACTAAGCTACCAGCTATTTTATTTAATCACACGTCTGTTTTACATGCATCAAGCCATTTTTACATTTCATTTAGTATTTAATGTTTATTTGCAACTTGGGTAAGTGAAATACAATTTCAACCCTCTGTGTGTCCTGTTCATCGTGCAGAATCGACAATAAAGAAGTCAAAGCAGTTTAAGAAACTAGTCGAATCGAGAAAAGATTTTCTTTTGAGAAATGAGGTGATACAGAGTCAGAAAACGACTCGTCTGCCAGGACATTATCCAGACAAAACCTAAACATGTGCAGGAAGAAAACCACAAGAACTAAAAACCTGTCTTACTTTTTTGTACTATAATGATACTAATTAATCAAACACACCAATAAACAAAGAAATCTGCACATCTGTACACAGATAATTGCTCCATCGTGATGAAATGCTTCATAAATCTGCAGCAAAATAGGAAAAATGTGTTTTCTCTGGGCGTCGTGATAGTGACTCACATACTCCACTCGTCTGAATGAAAGAAAAGTGGTAAAGCGGTTGAACCCGGGTGTGTCGGAACAAACGAAGAGAGCCGGCGTCTCACCCTCAGTTACGTTTACTCAGAAGTCTTACACATCAAACGACTGAAGTTGTGAATAATAAATGTCATCAACTTTAGTTTGTAATTCTTTTATATTTCAAACGTGGCCTCGTCCCTGTCGAACCACAAACATTTACAGCACAACCGTGAACTTTTACAGTAGAACCAGGAACTTTTACAGTTGCATTATGAAGTGACTAAATAACCAAGAACGTCCATAGTAAAAATGTAAACTTCTACCCTAGAACAATGAACTTTCACAGTCGAACCGTTAACTTTTACACTAATATTGTGAAAGTGTAGTAGAACTGTACTTGTAGTTCACACTGTAGCCTGCTTACCTTCGTCATGGCTTCATACCTTTATCATTCAAGTTTACTCTTCACAGACTAGCACATACCCCCTCCTAAATGTGTACAGTTAACCTCGGCTTCTATTATCCTGCCAGCAACGGGTTCTCACAGGAAGCCATCGTGCACACGGAGAGTCAGACCGGCCTTCATAAATGATCATGAATCGTGCATCTGCTATTGAATGTGAAACCTCAAACCCAGATTAAAGGAGCAGATGAAACCAGATTATAAGCACTTAGACTGAGCTGGTGTACTAAAGATCGTTTCTATTTATTCCAATGGAAGAGAATTATCCACATATATTCATCTGAGAATGTTTTTTTAATTAGTAGTAGCAGGAGTTTGAGGGAATTTTGCAGTTTTGTCTTGGATCATTAGTACCTAAACTGCACTGTTTTGTACAGTTTTGGTACTTGACATTTCTAACCAACATCTACCGCACAAGTGTTCACATAACTGTAAAGTTTTAAAGTAGAACTGCGAACAAGCCAAATTATCATGAAAGTTCTTCTTAGAACCGTTTTTTTTTTGGAAAGGGTCAACTTTTGTAACAGAGCCAAGAACTTTTACAGTAAAAATGTGAACTAGTACTGTAGAACTGTCGACATTTCTCAATTTTACGATGTTATTGCTTTATATAATAATTTGAAATGTTTCTATCACTATTTTGAGATTTCATGGGCACATTTGCTCCTGAGAGACTCGAACATTTGTCCATATGAATGATAATTAAGTATGTAGAGATGTTTGGGGGGTGAAAGTGAGACATTTAAAACCTATTAAACATCATAAATTAGTGTCAAACATTTTCTAAGACGTTTGTGAGTTTGGAGGTTAAAAACTACAAATTTGTTTTCAGAAGGACTTTTACTGACTTTGCTCGCTTGTCAAATAAAAAATATTACACAATTGTTTTTTAATTAAATAGTAGATTCATTCAAGACCGGATGTGTGCATTATAATCATCCATAAAGATAAAATAATGATAATAATCAAGACGTGCGTTTGTGTGTGTGTGTGTGTGTCACTTCTGGTTAGCTCATGTTAGCTTAGCGTGCTAACACCACTCCATGGATCGCTGGAGTTCAGCGGCGGCTCTGCGTGTGTCTGTGTGTCCGGGTTTTTACCTCCTTTACACGGCGTCCTGTGCTGACTGTGCTGGGCTCTGTAACCCTCGATGATCTCCCACTCGCCGTTATCGCGCTTGAGAGGGAACGAAACCGCCAGGACGTGGTTGCAGGGCTTGATGATATTTAGGATTCCCCGCACACGGTGTCTCTTCTGCTCCGGCGTCTCTCTGGTCTTCAGATCCTCCACCAGTTTGTCCTCCACGATCGCGGCGCCGCGGTCGAAGAAGCCCTCCACCATGCGGAAGAAGTTGGGGTCGTCGTGGTCTTTGCCGGCAGCCTCGGTGTAGCGTCGCAGCCGCGTCAGGGACGCCGAGACCGGCAGGGTGGAGTCGGAGAGTCCCGAGGCCAGAGCGCTGCCTCCGTGCCGGGTCAGGAGTTCTCCCAGGTACCGGTACATTTTCGTCCACCGACGCGGGCTTGATGGATGGATGGACGGAGATGTGGAGATGTTCTGATGGACCGGTGTTACAACGAGGCGTTAAGTTTCAGCCTCTCAGTCCAGCACCGAACCGACAAAAAACACCATCTAAAGTCGGTGCAGCTTATTTGCTTAAAACAACCAGACAGGCGGAATCTCCACCTCATACTGGGAGGTGCCCATGTTCTCCACCACCAACACGGAACCTTCTCATCAAAGAATAACAAGAAATAGCTATTAAAGCACCCCGAGTCTATTATAAACAAGGAACCGAGGTCTGATTCGATTATAAATGATATAATCACGATATACCCAATTCTACAGGATCCCAGAACCCACAGTGGTCATTCTGGCCCTCATGAATGGACATTCAAATTTTAAACTGACATACAAAACAATGTTCAGTGTCACAATCTACTCCTACAACTCCTTCCCTGAGAGTAAAAAGTCCTTGAGGTTTTTTACACTCCCTTTCTACCCCGGTGTGCTTTGTACACAGGTTGTAATTCATCCTCCGCATTTAACCCAACGCGTGCAGTGAGGCACACATTGTGTGTTTACAGTGAACACAAAGCAGGGGGCAGCAGTGTGCACACGCGCTAGGTGCGGTAGGCAGCCCTAGGCCTACTGGCTAATGGTTACTTGTGTCGTCACTCACCAGCGCCCTATTTATAGTGCGAGGAGAGACCAAACAGGTGGTTTAAAAGTTCTCCTGACAGTTTACTGTGTTTACTGTGAAGTTTGCTGGTCTTGTTTGATCTGTGTGCAGTGCGACTCCCTCTCAATGTGCATAACGGACACTAATGCGTTGTTTTATTGACTAATGTTGTGTATTAATAAGGAGGAAGGGTTTAATGTTCGTTTGATACGTGTTCTGGTATTTTTGATCAAAGGTCTGATCAGTACATCAAGTGTAATATTTACGTGGCCTTCTGGGAAAGTAAGTCTTACACCCCTGATCCAAGCCTGTAATGGTTAAAAGGCGCTCAAGCACCCAATAGCAGTAACATGGCATCGGTGGGTGTTAAATAATGGATCTTTTGATTACTAGTTTACTATCATAACCACTAACCATAACCATTACATTGTATTGATGTATAGGAATTACATTTACATTGTTTACACTTCACAGAAAACCATTTTTTAAGTGTATTCAATAGGTTTGTGTTGCATTGTGACTTTAAATAAGATTACGCGAGATTATTTTATTGATTGAATTGTTTTCTGACCATGAAGAGCAACGAAAGCAAAATACAATCCAAACGTAATAGACAATAACAGTAGATTATTTGGACAAAGTAAACATTTAAGTAGCATTTTGCAGCCCGTACACAAACTTCCATACACAAACTTCCACTGCTATAGATATAGAAACCAGCTGCTCCTGCGTTCTGCGTCTTTTCATTCCTCACAGTAATAAATCATCTACACTTTCAGAGCGTCGTCTGCTTTGTTTTGTTATTGGCTTCCACCGGGCCTCCACCCATCGCCTGGTTGGTGAAGCTGAGTTACACTTTAAACCACGTGTTGCTACAGAGGAAGAGAAATGAATGAATGTGTGAGTGTTGCTGCCTGATGCTAAACATAATAGTGTAACAAGTTCCAGATTGTTCCAGATACAGATATTCTGCACGGTTACACAAAATGACAGATAGATAGCATGTATTATATAGCATATATTCATATAATACATTATTATTATTATCATATACTTTGTGCTTTATGTGTTTTTGGTTCTCAAACTTTGATACTTGTTCTACACATAGTGTAAAGATTCGTTTTAAAACCAAACAAACATATTCATGTTATTCAATGATTTAACCCAGTTCGTGCAGTGAGACACTTCTTTGCTTATGAACACACACCAGGGGGCAGTGATGACCATGCACGTCCAGGGTGGTGAGCATCCATAGCCACGACACCTGGGATGCAGTTAGGGAGTTAACGTGCCCACGGCCACTCCGATCATGACCTGTCGAATCTAGGAATTCGAACCAGCAACCTTCCGATAACAATCCCAGTTCTTTAACCACCAGGCTGCAGGTGTCTATTTAAGTTAATGTTAAAGTAAACGGGCACTAATTCTGTTGGCTCTTCTTGCTGTGAAAAGGTTTTGTGCAGATGTGTTGATGGTCTGGTGGAGCCATGCTTTAAACTACTGCTAAATCTTTTATTTATAGTCACCTTGTATAATTTTATTCAAAACAATGTTTTCTTTTGTTCCTCAACAGCTGTCTAGAATGATATATTTTTTGGAAATGGCTGATCAACGGAAGGTTCATGTGTTCGTGGGTGCACCGAGTCTATCCGAGGAAGTCGTGGAGAACGTCTCCTCTGAGTGGACGACTCTGGAACTGAGCTGGATTCGGGGAAGTTTAAGGCCCAAAGAGAAGCTTGAAGATGCCCAAACGGGATCTGTTGAGAAACCAAGTTCAACCTCTGATCGAGAGAATCTCGACAATTTTATAAAGCAGGTTAGCAAGTCAACATCTGAGGATGATGTCACACCTTTGATCAGTCAGTCCCTTTTGGTACAGCCGGTACATCCAGAAAAGGAGGATTTGAGTACTAAGATGGTTAATGAATACCTAGACAGCTGCTTTCCATCACAAGTCAGACCAGGACCGGACTCTGAGACAAGCTCTGTTAATCCAGGACTAAACTTTGTGAAAGGTTCTGCCAGTCTGACACCGAGACCAGGGCAAGATTCCGAGAATAGTTCTCTCAGTCCAGGATCAGGACCAGCCCCTGATAATAGTTCCGTCAGTCCAGGATCAGGACCAGACTATGTGATGAGTCCTGTTATATCTTTGGAGACAGAATATCTGACCACCTGGACTCAGAGTCAGTGTTTACTTCTTAAAAGCAGAACTTTTAAAGATCATGAACGTGCCTCTCTTGGCTTTCTTGAATCTATGCAAACTCCACCAAAACATTCTTCACCAGCCTCTCTGGACTCTCCAGAACTCTATAGTCCCGAGGTAAGTCCAGGAGATCGAGGTCTTGGAGGAACCTTGCAGGGATCGGGAAAGATGTTTGAAAGTCCGAGCCAGTGGTTGCAAGAAAGAGGCGTGTTTCTGTTGCGTACACCCGACGGCATGCTGTTCTCTCAGTCCGTTCCTGTAGAACAAAAGGACCCCTGCCCTCCAGATACATCAATCGAGGGTTCTCCCATAGTACCTACAACTTCCAAACGTCTAAGACTGTCCTCAGACAGAACGTCAAGCAACCCGAGGACAGTCCAGGATAGCGTCTTCCTACACGAAGGTCACACCACGTTACTGTCCAGGTGTAGAAGTCATGGAAAGCGTTATACCGTCTTGGTTGCGGCGGTGGACCCGTGCCACCTGAAGGAGATCAGGGTGAAGACGGGGCCGTCGGCTGGGACCCACGTTCCTCTAGCTTCGGTCATTATCACTGATCAGTCGCATGTGGAGATTAAGTTAGTGCTGTGGAGGGCAGCAGCATTCTGGGCCCTGACCATTCATCCTGGAGATGTAATACTCATCACAGGTGAGCTATAAGTATTATGTAGTCGTGGAAACCAATAATACACTGGACTCCTAATTATTCACGGATTCACCCATTGGTGGTTTGTTCTGTAGAACATTTGTACTCGCACATCCAGCGTATTTGTGGATTCAATAGTTTAAAAGTAAGTAGAGCGTAGTAAATCACATATTTATGTATTTATAAATGAATATACGGGTTTGCATTTTATAGTAAGTTGAGCAGATAAATAGAGCGCATGCTGTAAAAGTATGTGCACCCCTCGTCATATAACAATAAATGGCTGGTAAGGCTGGTAAAAGTTATTATTTGTACTTTTCCTGATTTAACCAGCGGTTTCACCTGGACAGGGGTGATGGTACACGTTGATAAATGGCGAGGAGAAACCGTCCTGCAGTCGTCCTACATGAGCCGACTGCTAAACCTGGGTCAGATCACCACAGACCGTCGTCCACAAGGTGACGCTGATAAACACAGTACAACATCTGTGCTGTTTATTCGGATGTTTCTAAAATGTCTTAACTGTGTCTTTAATGCTCGTTTCAGCTCCGGGAAGTGTTCATGTTCATACCTTCAGAGAGCTGTGTACTTACCTGTATGAGTCGCGCCCCCTGCTGGTCTCTTTGCCTTATCGCAGTGCTCAGGACCTGAAGTCCATTCCTTTCGCCCGTCTTGGTTCTTTACGTCTGGACACTCTTGCTCACGCGCTACTGAGAGTCAAAAACACCACAATCATTTCAGGTATCCGGCTATCCCTGACCCTCCAAAGTAAGAAGGTCCTGTGTTCGATTCCCAGATGGAGAAATTTGAGTTCTTTGTCTTTTCCTTCTGGCGTTTGTATGTTCTCCCCATGGGTCTGTATGGGGTTTCCTGATGCTGGAATGGCTGATGACACTACTGGATGTCCGAACCCCAGATCCATGCATTAGTGAGCTATCGTAATATTTCCGTGTGGAGTTTGCGCATGTTCTCCCCATATCTGGGTGGGATGGGTTTCCAGCAGATACGCCGGTTCCCTCTCACAGTCCAAAGACAGGTTACCTTACTTGGGTGTTTTTGGACTGTGGGTGGGATCCGGAACTTCTAGAGTAAAACCAACACAGACATGGGAGAACATGTTCGAGAAGGACTCTTGACTTTCGTACCTAGGAATCAAACCCGGGGCCTTTTTGCTGTGAGACGACAGCATTACACACTAGTGACGCCCGTATTTATGAAGTGGTTGAAAGTATGAACAGATGTTAGTTAGTATTTAATTAATACTCACGATTTCCTTAAAGATAGAATACGAATGTAAGTGCTTTTGGGTATAGAACCCAGGAAACGTATGACTGAAGGATGTGTGACTGTGTGGGTTTTTGTTGTTGTAGTGCGGTGTGACCAGGCCGAGGGTGTATCGCGGACGGGCAACGTACCCAAAGCCGTGTTAACGGTTGAGCAGTACGATGGCACTCGGGGAGCCGTGGTGCTGTGGGGAGCTGCTCTCACATGGTTACAGCACATACACACAAACACAGGTAAAGAGAACGTCTGTTGTTTCGTTTTTAATACACAGTATAGGGTTCTTATTTTTGTTATTTTTATGTTTAACACCGCTTACCTGGGAATTGAACCCAGGACCTAATGAAATACATACTGCATATGTGTATTTATTTTATTTGTAGATGCAGTTTGGGAGTTTAGGCTTCTTCTGGTGAAGCAGGATATCACCTCGGGTCTTCCTGAGCTTCACTCCACTCCGTTTAGCTCGTGTCAGCTTATGCCCAAAGACGACCTGAGGTACGAAAAGTTCTGCACCCCGGTCCGTCCTCACCAAGGCCCCTGCAGCTTCGAGATCGACTTACGTACACTGCTGTCACAGAAATATACCGGTGAGCCAGACAGTCAAACTGTCTATACATGGTAGATAAAGTGTCTGGTACTGGTTCTGATGGTGTATGAACATCATCCAGGACTCTCTGGTCCACACTTTTAATGGTAAATAAGGTGTGTGTAACTCTGTACTAGTTGTTATACTGTGTGTACATCATCCTTGGCTCTTTCATCCACACATACATGCTAGATAAGGTGTGTAAGGTGTGTGTAACTCAGTCCTGGTTCTGATGTTGTGTATAAAGTCATCCTCCACACTTACATTGTATGCAATCTATCAATCATCTGATAGGGGACGTGGAGTTAAGAGTCCAGATCACGTCGTTCGATTTCCAGAGCAGCCCTTCCCAGGGTGCTGTGCAGCCTATGGACCAAGAAAGCTCCTTGAAAAGGATTCTGGACATTCTCTCAGGTGATATTACGTTCACGGGTTGTGGTTTGTGCCATGCGGAGCTGGATACAGATGAGAACGGAATCTATAGACCCTGCTACCCCTGCCTGCCTCATACTGGCGTGAGGAGATATTACAGGTAGAGTCAGGTGTCTGGTATGTGGACACCCGTCTAGCTTATATATGATATATTAGCGTGTCGTAGAAAATCAAGTCAAATAATGTTCACACAACGGATTTCTGTATCTGAAGGCCTGTAGTTCTGACGGTAAGAGAAGGACAGAATCAGATCGCTGTTCAGGTTCCACCTGCAATGGTGCAGAAAATCCTGCTGGACATTCCACCCGACAAGCTCAACAAGAAGACAGGTGATGTCTTAAAATGCAAAAAATAAATAATAATAATAACAACACATAATTCCTCTTCTTCCTTTTTTCTTCTGCATGTCTGACTTGTCACATTTCTATTGTATGTTGACATGTTTCTATTCTCTGGCCCCCCGCTGTAATGAAACAGCTCCTGAATCAGACGAGAGGTTCGTTCAGGTGGTTGCGAAGAGAATCCACGCCCTCCTGTCCACGCCGAGACTCGACAGTCATCTCGTCATCCGCAGTTATTTTAAGTGTGATGAAAACAGCGTTCCCATCATTCAAAACTTCTTACTGATAGATTTTATTACCTCCGAATCATGAAACCGTCTTGGGATGGCGACCTTATTCGAAGAGGAACGACGTCCGATGTTACTTACTATATGTAAGTAATTAATCATGTGCAGTAATGGCTGAGCTTTTTACAGTATGTGAGTGCGTGTAGATGAAATCTAAGCGAATGAAATAGATGCCACAGCAATATGAACTGGTGTTTTTATTTTTCATGCTCTATATTAGGTGATGTCACACAATGACATGTGATTTTAAACATTTAAAAAGAAGAAGAACGGCTTTGTCATTACACGTTTACAGATGTACTGTACAACAAAATCTGAAGGTTCAGATTCTCACACAAGGCTGAGGAGCAGAGCCTGGATTTGAACCCTCAATATTCTGAGAGATACTAAAACTCCACCCTGGGTTACTAGGTTACGCTGCGACTAAATGACTTTCTTTTATGTCCATGTATTGCACTGTACTGTCTTATGTATTGTCTTGCAACGAATCACATGAAATATGGACACATGATTCTTAAATGCAATAAAAATCAGTCAAAGCTATCGTTCTAGAAAAGTGGTGTGTTCGTATAGACGGGTTTTAAAATAATCAAGCAGTGGTTTGTCTTCATGACGTTTAGTCACCGCACATTCTTACAAGTACACAAAGCCAGTCAGTAAACAAGTTACGACTCCTAAAGTGTCTGCAATAATATGCTCTTCTGTACCCTGTGTGTACACAACGCATCGTAACTGATGCTTCATGAACCATAACGTCGCTACCTGCCGCCTGTATCTAAAAAGGTTTGTGATAACTTAGTGTAGATTTTATGCTGGATAGTCTTCCTGATACAAGCTTCTTTTTTATCCAGGCTTAGGACCATTGGTTTGTGCATACTAGTGAGCATGGTGGCGCCTGCGAGAAAAATATTATATGTAAATCTTTCTGCAAAATTATTGGTTTATCATTTATTATTTTTTGTTTATTATTATGTTTTGGAGGATAATGGATAAATAATTGATGTGGTGACGTGTTTCGATGATGTTTATCGTGATGCCAGATATATTTACACCAGTAAACAGTACAATATTGTATTTGTACTTCCTCCATGGTCCAAAAAACAAACAAATAATGAAAACGTGGAAAATTAGAGAAATAAAATTGTCCATGTGTGTGATATAAACTTGTGTAGGTCTAAGTGTACAACATGATGTTAAAATCCTAATAAACAAACAGACTTTAATCTTCGTTTTGGCGTTATCTAGATTCACCGATACTTCTAGGACACATGCTGTGCAAATACGCTAAACACCTGAACGGGTCACCTGTCTGCACATACACACGCACTCATTATCTCAAATTAACTTGGTAGCATGTCTTTGGACTGTGGGAGGGATCCAGAGTACAACAAACTCCACACAGAAAGCTCCCCCCCCCACACACACACACCTTCATTAAGTCCTTCATTAAGTTCAACTAAGTCCGACTTTAATATGTGTAAATGTACTCCAAATGATTATTATAACTTTCAAATGTTTCATATGATATTAATAAATTAATTAAAATTAAAAACATTTCCACGCGGCGCACACACAAGTCGAGGTCGTTATGCAAACGAGTGCCCTACCTTCAACCAATCAGATGCGCTTTAGGAGTCACGTGGTGGCGGAATTTCCCTCCTCAATCCGGGGCTTTCCAGCGCTGATGTCTGCCACACTAGAGACCGAACCGAAGCACAGCAGCTGGAACCGAGCGCACCGTTAATAACCTGTAGGACTTATAATGACGGGATAATAACAACTCTTATAACAAACCTGAACTTGCTTTTACATTTTACACCGAGTTCTCGACTTATTACGCAGGTAAGAGTGTTCACTGCGTTTATTACAAATATATATAAACATATATACAACAATATTTCTGTTTTTCTGTCAAGTTTCTTTTATTTCTTTATGATGTTTTGCATGTTGGCACGGACCTAATCTGACTACACGAGTAGTAATAACACAATAATAACAACAATTATTATTATAATAATAATAAAATCAGTGACGTAATAAATCCATGAAATTGTCATGACAAATGATTTTCTCAGTAGTGCATTGAATATTTAAATTGCTTTGGGTTTTTTACAATATAGTTTACAGGATAGTTTTTCATACTTTCTTCATGCTGATTTTTGACTGATGCAATCATAATGCTGATAGTAATAAATTATATAGACAAACAAACAAATATATATATATGCCTTGATATATTAGTGGCTAATGTACTGTACTAGGGGCCCAGAGGATACAGGTTCAAGCCCCACCATCACTAAGTTGACACTGATGGGCCCTCGAGCAGGGCCCTTAATGATCAACCGCTCAAATAGGGTGTTCCATTGTAATTGTGTATATATATGAATA
>JAOUQU010425291.1:0-10510 GCA_028566735.1 Ammoglanis amapaensis
GGCGCCCCTGGAGCAGACAGGGTTAAGGGTCTTGCTCAAGGACCCAGCAGTGTAGCGGAGTGTAGCAGAGCCTGGATGAGGGGCATAAAGAGTGATGATAAATGATGGGTGGATTGGGATTTAAAAATTTAAATTGTTTTTGTGTGAACTATAATGACCTAAATGTTTTTTTACACTTTTGACAAGTTGATATTTAGCATGCCAGTCTGTGAATGTGCACTAAATGTGCAAATCCCTGATCACATCTTGAGTTAAAATTCATGGTAAATCGTGTAATGTGAAGAGTCATAACTGGGCAGTTGCACCAGAGTTTGTTTTAATCAAACCCAAACTGACAAGTATAAACACAACCTTAAATGATAATTTTTAAAGTAATCCCTTTGACAGATACATAGAATAAGCTAATACAGTTGAATATTGATTTCGGTGACCTAGTTAAGTGTCCTGTGCTTCTGCATATGATTCTTTTTGGTCATCATCACAAGCATTTTAAAAAGGGGTTAAAACAAATATTCAGTAGTGGACCTTGAATTCCTATTTAGAAGAGCAGAGCAGCCAAAGACTGAAGAAGCACTCAATTCTACCCAGCACTTACAGCACCACTTTACAGTCACAGTAGTGATAATAAATTAAAAAATAAAAATATTAAAATCTCCAGGATATGTCCTGGGGAACTCGTTGGAAAATCAGCAGGTACAATTCCTACCTGCATAGGCTTGCAAGCTTGACTTTACTGAGATGAATATCATCTATCCTGCCAGAGCCACTACTGCCAGAACCTTGCACAAAACTAAAACTAGGTTGGATACCTGGAGTTTTGGCAAAGTTCACACATCAACACAAACCCTCATACAAGATGAACGCACTGACATGAGGTGTAACAGTGGTAAAAAGAACACAGTAGACTGCAATGAGAAGGTGCTCAATGTCTTCATTTTCTTGACCAATCATCAAGCATAGCCTGGGAATGATCATATCCTGTCCCTTGGCATTAAAAAGAGTTGTTTTCTCACACGATCACAGCCAGGCATTTCTCACAGCACTCCTCATTCTGAGGGACAAGCAGTTGGCACAATGCAGCCCTCGCACACAGCAGTGGCTCTGTCTGAGAGTTCACCTCGAAGCTTTGGTAGCCCTGACACACATTAAAATCCTCCAGGTCGTGCAGGACCGCCACCACGTCACTAGCAGATGTCAAGCGTCCCTGGTGACATTCATACACACTGTGAGTGGGCAGCAGTGGCTGGTTTTGCACGCTGATCTGAAACAGGAAGTCCGACTCAATCTGTAACATTGTGTCCGCCATGGGTGAGAGTTTGGAGCACTGGAAGAGTTGCAGGACAGGTCCCCTGGTCATCACGCCCACCCAGTGTGAGGGCAAAGTGGTGCGACGAAGAGAGCTCAGCAGCTCCAGAAGTCCTGAGTTCTGACCTGAAACCATCTCAGTTTTGTCTGTTATATTGTGGATCTGCGTGAGCTGCTGTAAAAAAGCAACACACAAGCACGGACTTGTTTTTGGTCATCTGATAAAAAAAATGCATGCACTGACACTAAGCAGGAATATAGAACAACCGTATATAATTATAACAATTGATTAATTATAATAATATAGTAGTCATTATATAATTAAATCATGAACATATGACAGGTAGATTCAACTCAATAATAATTATAATAATAATAAACTACCTGATTAAAAATAATTTAGGTAGAGTATGCACACAATTGTGTGATTCAAAAGTATAAACAAAAATAACTACCTACTTTCTCAAATCTTCTGAAAAGCATTCTTGCACTTTAGCAAAAACACTTTTATCTGAAGGAACTACATGAAAGCAATTCAGGAGTAATGACCATTCTCAAACACCCGACCAGTGTGTCAGTATGAGCAGTATGTCTGAACAGTATGTGTCAACTTTTAGTAAAGAATAAAGAAATATATCATTTGTCCGAATATTAATTTTTGCATAAGACTAACATAAAGTAAATTTATTGTATCAATCTTGTTTGTAAAATATTGGACAGCAACAAGTATTTTGCGACTGTTTATACATAAATGTTGTCTGTGCATAAAACAGGTTTATCCCAAAAACCTACACAACACAGGATACACAACTACACACTTAAATCTATAATAGAAAAAAGAAAGGAAGACAAAAACATTTACATTAGGATTATTATTCTGTCTGGTGACATTTTACTGAATTTATGTCAATATAAATTGTATATATCATTTTTTTTCCAATTTACCTAATAATTACATATTACTATTAATACCTTCTTGTCCCATATGATTGTTTTGTATATTTGAAATTTTAGCGATATGTTTTACATCTCTATCCCATATGTTTACAACCACAATGTTATGCTGATAAATCAACACTAAAATAATGTTTTTTAAAGCTCAGACAACCAAACTTAAGATCTCTATTTGTGAACTTTGCCTTTTATTTTACAGTAAGTACTGCAGAAATAATGATCGATGGCTGAAAGACCTACCCACTAGTCTACCAATGTCTCATTGAAAAGACAAGTATACTTGGAAGAGATGAAGGTAATGGAGGAAAATGATTGTTGTATGAATACAATATGAGAAATAACAATTTAGTAAGAAGCTAAAAAAACAATTTAGTAAGAAGCTAAAAAAACAAACAAAAGACAGAATGTTCGGGATAAACACTATTTATATACTTTCCAGGAGTCCAAGTTCCAATCAAGTGAAAGACACATCATGCATGAATAAGTATTTCACATGTACCACTCTTATAGTCTGAATTACAAATGTTTAACTTACCTCTGGTGACAGATCTGGAGTCTGTGGTTCACGCTGAGATTCACGCCGAGGTTCTGGTTCCTGATGTGCATCTGGAAGAATCTCTGAGGCTACTGTGTCCACCTCAACCAATTCATACCCATTACTTCTTAGAAAATCACCAAGTCGCAGTGAAGCACCAGTGCTGGTCAGAACCTCATTGATCTGCAAAGGGGGTGCTTTGTCTGGCACATCGCCCAATTGCAAAGGCACAGGAGTGTCTGGGATGACACTAAATTGCAGAGGTGCTGGCATTCCTTGCATGTCACTGAGATGCAAGGGTACAATAGTGCCTGGCATGTCACTTAGATGTAAGGGTAAGGGAGTGCCTGGCATGTCACTCAGATGTAAAGGTATGGAAGGGCCCGGCATATCACTCAGCTGTAAGGGTACGGGAGTGCCTGGCAAATCACTCAGCTGTAATGAAACAGGAGTGCCTGGCATGTCACTCAGATGCAGGGGTATTGGAGTGCCTGGCATGTCACTTAGCTGTAAGGGTATGGGAGTGCCTGGTAGGTTTCTCAGATGAAGGGGTGTATGAGTACCCGGAATGCCATTTAGCTGTTGTCGTGCATGCAAGCCTAGCATGTTGCTCAGTTGTAAGGATGGAGGATTGACTGGTAGGGTCGGAACATTGTTCAGCTGTAGGTGAGCAGCATGGACTGGCATGCTGAAAGGTTGAATGGGAGCACCGTTACACATCGCTGAGCCTATCATCTGAGTTTCAGCCGTAAGACCGGGTACTGTGTAGACCAACTCCTACACCAAAAGACACAAACATAAAAAAGTTAATGTACATGTGAAACTAAGTGGCATGGCTGGAGAGACAAGAGGTATAAGAGTTCCATGTTCTGAGCACTGATCACATATTCGCACAAAACATGTGGATAGCAAAGATAGGGATTCCAACATGTGGGTTATCACTGGGAGTGCTGCAAAAAGATAGATGTAGATAGATGTTTCCCCCCACTGAGTCTGCAATATGGTCTTTGGTACCACCAAATATTTGGCGGATCCATATTTCCAAATTACAGATGCAAATTACTTACATCTTACCTGTGACCTTGTGCTTTAGCTAGATAAGTCCAAAATGGATCATGTTGACAACAAACACTAAGTGGCTTTGACATAACACCAAGGATGATCATGCAGAAAAAACCTCATGCCCACTGTTAAATTTGGGGAATGATTGGTGATGCTGTGGGTCTGTTTCTCCACCAAAGGACCTGGGAACCTTGTAAAGATACATGGGATCATGAACTTTCAGGTAGCTAAAACAGGTAATTAAGTCTATTAAAATGTTTCACAATGCACAAAATCAAGTTAATCTCAAGGTAATCTTAGTTTCAAGACCTCAACCCAATAGAAAACCTGTGGATGTAGCTGAGGAAGAGAGTACATACGAGTAAGGAACTAACATGCCAATGATTGTGGCACACTATTTCATTTAAAAGATTCATTTCTTCTTGTGTGATTTTTCCCCACAAAATAAAGGCACTTAAATTACTCTAATTTTGCATTATTGCTCTATAATATTATTACTTTTTTAATTATCTTTTTTAATATTTACTTATTTAATTTAGTGGGGGAAATTGGCTCTTTTTACGGGTTGCTGACACCTGCACTAGTCTGGAATAACAAAAAGTCTATAAAAATCGATAATTTATTTTTAAAATTAATTTTATTTATCCATATATTTAATAAATGAAAGAATATTTAAATACAATATTTAGTTACCTGTACATTTAATGCCATATATTAAATTGTGGCTGTTAAGTATAAATGTGCTCACGTGGCTGTGAGGGAATTGTCTGGATTCCACCATCACTGGCTGATGTTGACGACCTCCAAACACATCTGTATCAGTGCCATTCTGAAACAAAGAGACAATAAAACCGTGAGCTCAGCAAATGTTTCAGATATGACTTTTAATAAGAATCACTCTTCCTAAAACTTCCTAAAGGGATCAACAAAGTTCCTTTCCATCTCTTTCCATCCATCCATCCAAGGTATTTTGTTTCAAAGCTCAAGGTGTATCCTAAACCGTGCCCTATAGGGGTGCAAATCTCAAAGTGTCTGGCAATTGGATAAAATTTGAGGTCATATAAATAATTACAGATTCAAAACAACAACTTTTCTAATCAAATGGTCAACAAATTGTCCTCAAAGTATGATTGACAAGATAAAGTAATAAAAAGACAAAGTAAATAAACAGAACATATACTTTAAAAAAAAACCTTCATGCATATACGATTTTTATCATCATGCTTTTTACGTAATTTTATATTAATACCAAAAATAGGATTGTACATGAAATTGTATTCACTGGAGATGAATCACAGAAGCGTCTAGAAAAAATGAGAGAATAACCTTGTTTACCACTTTTAACACATATCAGGTTGATAATAAATAGTTTGAAAATCAACCTAAATATGTTCATGTCAGTGCATTTCGTCTAGATATTCAGGATTATTTATCTATTAGGTCATCAATATATTAACATCAGCTACAAGTTGACAAGAAGTAAAGCATTAAGATTTACTTTAATATTAAACTAAAATGTGTCTATGCTGCTCTAGCATTTTAAACATGTGAATTGTTTGCTATCCAACAGGAATATTTGTAATTAAAAGTGAACTCACACATGTATGTTCTCTATTAGAATAATCAGTTATGTTATAAATCCTGGGATATTTGAAACTGTGAATAAAAGACCCGGTTGAATGCTCAGTTTCCACGAATGCATACAAAAAAGCCTCCAAAATGTGACACAGCCTTGTTGCACTGCTGCACCAAACCACCCTTTAAATGAGTCCTTCAATTGATGTAGCCACTGAATTCGGACACAGCTAAACGGGGCAGCCAATTAGCTTGCTGTATTTTGGCCCAGATGGCCTGTTTCGATGCCGACTATGTGGACATGTAATGTAATTTGCAGTACTCTTAGGAGCATGAACGGCAAAAAAATAAACAAACATTTCAAATTCAATTTAATTCCAACTATTCAGGACGAGACGAGAAAATTTCAGCCTTTAAAGAAGCACCCTTTGTTCCCTATTTACTACACAACACACTATTTTGGGGTTCAGCGATTCTGAGTGTCCGAATACATTTTTTAGTGTACTCCTATAATGCCATATAATAATCATACTCTTTTCAGCATTTAAGCAGACGCTTTTATCCAACGTGCCTGAACTCTATTTTAAGCAACAGCAGGTTAAGGGCCTTGGTCAAAGCCAAACTGTGGCAACTTGGAAGTGGGTGAGGCTTGACTTACCTTCTGTTTACGAAGTCAGTACCATAACCACTAAGCAATCACTGGCCCCATGAATAACTAGTTGTTAATAATTAAAAGTTTTCATAGTTTATGAGGTGTTATTGTTACCCCCAGCATCTAGTTTTATTTTAAAAAGCTAATTTTATGTAATTTAGGAGAAATAATTTGAACCATAAAATTGTATTTTGTAAATTACAAAAAATAATTTCAAACAAACAAACAAAAAGAGGTAAGAGTATAAAACTAGCAGCTTGTACATATATTAACACATAAATAAACAGCATTTTCAAAAACAAACTTACAAAGGGGTCTAACCTGAATGTAGCTGTTAGAGTAGAGTTCCTCAGATTCATAAAATCCATTGCTGTTATCATCACACGTTGTAAATGAGTCCTAAAAAAGAAAGAATAGTGACTAATTAAAATATATGAATCAACCCTTCACAAGGAAAAAAGTGAAAGATTCCAACTTTAACTGCAGTAATCAGTTATTTAACTTTAATCTTTAAAGTCAGAAAACTAGTACTGACAATCAGACATCTGAAACCTTGCTAAGGCACAATGCAACAGTGAATCATACCGCCTGTCCTTAAAAAAAATGAATTTTCCTGATATAAGGACCCCAAATCAGAAAAGGCTAATACAGTTTGAAATATGAAATTTAAAATAAACATGCTGTGTTCTTTACATTTATTTTTATTTTATTGCAGACAGTTTAAATTCAAGGTATGTTTTGTTTGCTCAACGTTTTCTTTTTTAATTTTCAGATTGTAAATTTAGGGTCAGAAATAAAGTGAAACTTTTGTGTTATCATATAAAAAACATCTGGGATTACCTGGACCAAGTCACCTGCTCCTCCATCCTCAAAAATCGGATCATTCACATTTTCATACTTGACTCGTCTAAGCGAGCGGCTCCATTTCCGTCTCTTGCTCCTCTGTCCTCTCCTGCCTGGACGCCAAATCTCATCCTTGATATTATTGCCTTCCTCATCCACATTGACATTTCTGTTCCACAGTCGATGTTTCAGTTTCCTTCTTGCCAAAGATCTGCTACGCTTTCGATAATTCTGATCATCTTTATCAGCTTCCAGCAGGGCAGCACGTTTGGTGAAATAAACTGACCCTATCTAAAAAAAACAAAAACAAAACAAACAAACAAAAAAAACAGGAAACAACTGAATGTTAAAGTGCACATTATTCCATGATTTATTAGTATAATAGTAGCTTGAATATACACATAGCACACAAATTAATTTGGGATCCAATATTAGATCACAATTATTTCACAATGAACTTAAAATCATAAAAGCAGTATAAAACAGTGCGCATTCATTTCATCTGTTGAGACAAGAAAACTTGAATAAAGTAATTAATTAAAAAAAATTAAATAAGTTCCATTAGTAGTTAATGTCAAAATTAAAAAAAATTAATGTTAATGTCAAGTTAATGTCAAAATTTTACTAAGAATAAAGCAGGAGATACTAGGGATTTCCACTCGGATCATCAAACTTTAGTACACACTACTTTAATTTTAATGAAGATTTTAAAATTCAGGTATCTTTGAGGATTCAGTCAGTTCCACTAACTGCTCAAACTGACCAACAACATGCTCATATCAAAACCAAGCTTGAAAAACATCTTTTACCTGAAGACGAGATCGAACCTGGCACTGGCGAAACCGACATTTCTGCCTTAGCTTGTTTGGCCCTCCATTCTTGGTCTTGTCGAGACAGAAATCACATTTCCTGCAGTCCTGCTCACGAAGACATGCTTTACACCGACCACACATCCGCCGCTTGCGCTTCCTTGGTCCATACTTCAAGTAGAAGCAGAATTGTTAAGCATAAATGTTACTAAATGTCTATAATGCCTCGTTAAAAGAGCCAAAACAAGTTTAAGAAGTTAGGTATGTAACACAAGTTACCTCATCATTATCAAAACCCTCTGGGATTTCATTATTTACATTTCCATCGTAGTATTTTTCATCGTCGCCCTCATCCCCACTCTCCTGCTGCACATTAATCAAACTTTACCAAACAAATAGCAACATTCTTAATTTGAATAAAATTGTTGTTCACTTCAAACTGTCAGAGGTTCAGAATGATATGCCTGGTTGGTGTATTTACCAAAATGTTTTATTGTCAGTATTGACTAGCTCAGTCAATCAGATAATAACTTTTGCAGGCTTGGTTTTAGAAGTAAAGCATTTTCATGTGGATTTACTGAATCTCAGGCCGGTGCCAAACAGAGCTGTGTTGTGTTTAGTTCATAATGCAAATATTTCTAACATTTAAATATAAATACTTTCATAATATACAAATAACCACTATTCATTTTAGGGTTTTAAATTTGTTTTAATTCTTTTCATCACTGCTGTAGAATGTAAACTAAATGAAATTATTTTTCAACTTTATCTTTTGGTAGTATTCACTAAATTATATTGGAGGGACAGTATTTAAAGTAAATACTTTAGAATAATTCACAATAGAATACATTATTTTATTAGAATTTAGACCACTGTGCTTTTACACACTTAAGATATCCCTCCACATTTAACCCAATCCGTGCAGTAACACACAAATTGACACACACTAGTTAACAGCAGTGAGCACACATGCCTGACATGGTGGGCAGCCCTAACCATGGTGCCCGGGGAACAGAAAGGGATTCGGTCATTTGCTTAAGGGTACTTCTTTCCTGACCTGTTTCCTCTCAAGAATAGAACCAACAAACTTCCAATCACAAGCCCAGTTATTATACAGTATATATAGTAATTATAATATTAATGTATAATAATACACTACCTTAACACTGTAGTTGTACTATTATATATTTGGATTTAAATAAGGAATACAATCACAAAATAACCTTTTATAATCTCACCTTATTTACAGATCCTAATGACTTGTTTTCTTCCTTTTCCTGTTGGGCAATCGTTCTAGAAGATTGCTACAAGATTAACAAAATGATAACCCAACATCACGTCAGTACTGTTCATGCAAAAAATGTCAAACAGAGTCATTAACAATGTTTTACCTAAAATTAACTGAAGAGAAAATTCTTACAAGCACAGGGAAAACAGGCACTCAAAAAGGACCCAGACTGCTCGAGGACCCAGCACCTACTTCTAGTGTGCTGCCCTTCTATCAGACGTCAAGGACCCAAGAACAGGCACGATGATAATGTTATCTATGACTGTTAATGTCACCTGTTGTTGTGCATGATCTATATCAACATTAAACAGGTCAATCAATCATTGACTTGCATAAGTTATTTCCAAATAGGTACAAGTGCAGTGCTTTCATACTATTGAAGCCTTGATCTTTAAATAAAAATATTAACAATTCAGTCCAGTGGCTGCACACATTCCATTTAAAAGAATGCTTAACTACAAACCCAACAACAGACCAAACTAAACAATAGTCTTGCTCCTCTCGATCTTCCCCCCAGAACTTGAGAAAGGCACACATTAAGAATCTTCTCGGTACAGGGATATCTCATATGGTAGCATTAATGTATAGTTAATAAGGAATTAATAATATATGGTAAATAAGACATATAACATGCATAAACAAATCTGCCTTACAATAGAAATCGAAGCAAACTGTATGTATTCAATATGATTTTATGTGCTTTTATTCTTTATTGCACAATTAATTTTGTGCTTTTAATGTTTTCTAGTCATTTTACAATTGAAATTTTTATGTCGAATAAAATGCAGTGTATAGTTTAGATTATCTGACGTATAATCGAGAATGACTTAAAATGACTTATTGCGAGATATACCTAAACTTGCATCCATCACTCCCTTGTCTGTCCGTTCAACTGAGTCTCTTGCTGACTTCAAACAATTATTTAATCCCAACTTTTGCTAAGCATCGAGACTCACGCTCTTATTTAACAAGGGTTCCAGCTCATTTGTTTTTTGATCTCCAAAGATGAAACTAGAGTAAGGTAATGTTTACTACAAAAGCTCTTAAGTGAGACATGTTAATAAGTCATGTTACACATCTGGCTACATTCATGACTGCAGTTTTCATTACTTAAGACTCAACATAGGCATAGACTTTTTTATATCTCCAGTTTACCTCACATTCATGCTTTCAGACTGTTGGAGAACATGCAAACTCCACACAAAAAGAACGTGGATTAACCCCAGAACCTTTTTTTTCTGTGAAGCAACAATGCTACTGCCTAAGAGCTATCTACTCAGACAATATCATACAATTAGCATCTAGGAGTCTCTAATTTTGTACTTACATAAGGAGGGCTTTTCGTCCTTGAGGAAGGAAATTTGTTCTGTAAAACAAGCACAAGCCCTTGCTATGGCAGGGGTCACCAATGTGGTGCCTGCGGGCCTGTTCTAAAAATAGCTGCATATTTTGCATATTGATATTTATTTGTTTCCTACCTTGTTAAA
>JAOUQU010425301.1:0-10509 GCA_028566735.1 Ammoglanis amapaensis
ATTGTAACCCCCCCAATAAAAGGACATCATTTCAGCATAACCCCCCCAATGTTAGACCTAAAGTTACGCCCTTGTGTCCTACCCCAGGAACTGGGAAAACGGACGATAAACGAATAGATAGAGAGAGAGGTCAGGGCAGGACAATTCAGTGTCTGCATGTTTTGGACTGTAGGATGAACCGATGCTGAAACGCGGGACCTTCTTGCTGTGAGGTGACCGTACAACCCACTGAGCCACCGTGCTGTCATATAAAAACGTTTTGTAATTGTATAATAATAAAAACCCTGATTGATTTGTGAAGGTTGTAAGTCCATGACGTTCCTGATAGCTTGTTTATTAGATAAGTCTCTTGTTAGGCTTGTATATGGTAAGAAAATCTGTTTATTCCACAGCTATAAATGTGTTTATGACATAGCAGATTTCTGCTATTGAAACATGATACTCCAGTATAATCATTTATGCTTTTTATAATGGGTATAATTATTTATATACATACGTAAACTGTTTGTTGTGCTTTTAAAATGTTACTTATCATGGGACGAAATACACAGATGTAGAGCACACGAGCACTTAAGTCTCTTAAACGATGAATTAAAATGTATTTATTTTTGCATTGTTTCCTTAAACTTGAGCAGTAATTGCGAATAAATGTCTAAATTGTTTCATTACGTTCAAAACAGTGATTCTTCTGTACAATCATTCTGAACCAAACTAAAGAATACACTGAATTTTATAACTAAAGTTTGACCAGATGCTGTGCAAATTTTAAACTGACCTGCCTCAACACTGCCACCGATTGTCCTTCTCACAGCATCAGTCATTAGGCTTATACGTAAATGACTTCATTATGTATATAAAAATCTTAGCATCTAAGTATGATTAATGAAATCAATGCTAGTGTTTTGGGTTGTTGTTTTTTTTTTTTTTCATTCGACGCTAATGTACTGTTTTGACCTGATGCATTTACACATATCCTGTTTGTCTTAATTTATATTTGTACAATTATGATCTCTCCAGATCGACCGATGATCTGCAGATGTTGTGTATAACTGTAAATAAACTCACCCAAATGTTCATTGTTGTCATTTATTAGAAACTACATTTATGAATGTTCGATCCCCGGGTCGGGCCGGGGGCATTCTGTGCGGAGTTTGCAGCATGGGTTTCCTCTGGGTACTCCAGTTTCCTCCCACAATCTAAAAACATGCACTAGGTTGATCGGAAATGGGTAAAAATTGTCCCAACCTACTCCGTAAAAATATAATTGCTGAGTAACTCTGGGGATCGGTAGCGGTCCACAGAGTGACCCAAGAGTCGGAAACGGGTAAATACATACATATATGGGTAATAACATGTAGATCAATTTTGTTAACAGCATTTTGTACTTGGTTTATATGAATAATTTTCCAAACTGTTCAGTGATACAGTGATGAATTTGTTGTGTATAAATAAGCTTCCCTGTTGGATACAAAGTAACGTCATCCGATTTAGTTTTGCTTTCACGCCTAGTTCTATTTTTTTTTACCCCTATAACGCTTTAATCCTCTTTAATCACATTGTCTTTCTTGAATTATCCTTTACCCTACTGGCGGCTCTCAGGCTGACAATAATATGGTAAAACATTCATTTACATCCCGAGCTCATCAGACCTATGTGTCCAAACCCTATCTCACACATTGCTGTGAAGTCTGACTTGCTCTGTGTAGAGTGCATGGTGTTTTTGGTGTGGTTCTAAAAATACCCCATGTCTGTGTGGTTTTGTATTATGTCTCCTGTGTGTCTGCTCACATTTATAGTGCATATGTTCAGTTGCAGGTTTTAGGCTTTACTTTCAAAAAAGATTTTGCATGATTCTCATACTCATAAAAACCAATAAGGTTTGATCTGTCTCACTGAGCATTCATCATTATGTTGTTTGGATATTGAGAGTGCAGATTGGAGATTTTGGAGTTAATGGGAGATAACTAAAATGTTCTTTTTACAGTGAAGTGCATTAAGGACACACCAGCCTACTTTGCTGAGAGACTTTACAAAGCCATGAAGGTGAGATGTTTGCTTGTTGTTTTCCCAAGACTAAATGTGGGTCATTATAAAGTATGCTCTAGTCCCAGGTCAAAACTCATGGGAACATTGTGTTTCATTAATGAGCAGGCAATTGTGGTGTATAAATAAGCTCCTCTGTTGTATACGAACTGACGTCACTAGTCAGTTAGTCTGATTTTCTGTTTTTTATTATTAATGGATTTTTTAAAAGGTTTAATTGTTTAAGTGCTAGCATTACACAATCACTTTCCTATTTAAAGTCAAAGATTTTCAGACATTTGAAGAAAGAAGATGTATGCACTTCCAAAACCTTATCAATTAGTCAAAGGTTCTCATCTCTCCGTCTTGTTTAAAGTCATGTGTGCATTTATTTGCTGTTAATTGGTTCAGTGGGAATTTACATTTTCAGCATTTAGCTTTTATCCAAAGCGACTTACAGTGTAGTTAAAATACACAAGTATGAGCAATTGATGTTTAATTGTTTTTCTCAAGGATCCAACAGCAACAACCTAGTCAGGTTGAAATCTGAGTTTTTCCGATTACTAGTTCTGCTGTATTTTTTGTTTAAAGAACATATGAAGCTTTCAGCATGATTTAGCAAACCATTTTAATGTGTGCATAGGGAGCAGGAACCAAAGATCGCACCCTGATCCGGATCATGGTGTCTCGTTCTGAAGTGGACATGCTGGATATCCGCCAGACCTACGTGAGGACATATGGGAAATCCCTCTACACTGCCATCTCTGTAAGTGAGCACACATGAAGAGTCTCACAGCAAGAAAGGTGGTAGAGTAGGTCAGGGTTTTTTCTGTGTGAAGTTTGCATGTTCTCTAAGTGTCTCTTTTCTGTTGAGTAATCATCTGGTCTGTCATGAAAAGTGTAGCAATGCCATTTAAATCTGATTAAGTAAATACAATAAAAGGAATATGAGGCCAGAAACTCTGCAGTACAAAACTAATACAACGTTACCACAAAATAATAGTCATAATGCTACAATGTCACTCGGGTTTAGTACATTTACTTTAATTATGTCATGACGTGCAACTCTGATCTCATAAATTACAGTTGATAGTGTAAATGTTGTCATTAATCATTTCTCATAACATTTATTTATAAGCATAATGGCTTACCATTAGTTCTTACTACAGAATGCTTGGGGAACTTTTTCCAGATGTTTGTGGTTCATGAACAGTGGATCATAAAGCAACCACTTTTGAAAAGCTATTATATTTTTTCTTTCAGACAAGAGTGCAGAGAAAAGCATTTAACACATATTTTTCCATTTCCTGTATATTAATGCACAAACTAGCTAACCGCAACCAAACTGGAGGCAACAGTGCTAGTAGAGTGTTTGTGAAAAATACTGTCGGCCTGATGAACTCAACACTAAATTAGCTTTATACTAAAATCAGTTTAGCCCACCATAGCTTAAATGTTTGATGTGATGTTTGTAGATTTATAATATGAAGTGTCATTATTTATCAATTTATAGCTTTTTTTAAGTTTAAAACATAAGATTTTAGATTTTCTTGACCACTGTTCATGTGCACTGTTGCTCAGCCCCTTTTTGCAGTACCTAGTGAATAACTATTGTTACTTGACAGCCTGTAGTCTTCTAACAAACTTCTGACACCTCTCCTGAGGAATATGTGTAGTACATTCTTCCTATTCAAAGCTCCCGGCTCATTCAGGATCGGAACTGCTTTCTATTTCTGTAAATCCTCAATGCCAGTCAGATGGTCAAGATTTCCAGTTCCTCTAGTAGAAAAAAAAAACTAACGTCATAACTAACGTAACTGATATGTTACTGTGGAATGGTTTTTTTGTCATAAGTTTTTATTTTCCTGCACCAGATGCATTTAGTAAGACACTTTCAGTTTTGATTTGTCCCTTTATAAAACCAAACCCTGCAGGGATATCTAGATAATTCTTTCGATTGTCTTGGTCTATAGAGTTTTTTGGTTTGGCTTGGTCTTCTCTACTTCAATCCCTGTCCAATAACTGTCCCTTTTTGTCCTCCTTTAAAATCTCAATTGAAAGTTGACCTGTTCTCCTCGCATTTTCACCCAAATAGGTTGTGTTTTTTGTTGTGTTATGACTGCTTGTCGAAAGGTGCTATATAAATTGAAACTGTTATTATTATTAATATTATTATTATTATTGGGTGGCACGGTGGATAAGTGGTTAGCACCATCACTTCACAGCAAGAAGTCTCAGGTTAGGTTACCAGGTAAAGCAATCCAGGCTTTTGAAGTTTGCATGTTCTCTCTGCTTCTGTCTGGGTTTCCTCCGGGTAGTCCGGATTCTTTTTATGACCATCATCATCATTTTTGTCATAATTTTATGACGAAGGATGATTGAAATCCAAGTTTATTATTAACAACAACTTACATAATTTTCAGACACATTTGTTTTGGAGCCATCTGCTGGTCAAATAGATACACTGCATGCTACATTTCTTTTTAAAAAGATACAGATATTACAGTTATCAAAGATTTGGAAGTATATTAAGGCTTTTTTTTACTTTATATGAATAATTATATACAATTTTGTAAGTAAGCACAGTGATAAAACATGCTGGCACACCAAAGCTGGCCTTCTAAATTTGCTTATCACATCTCTATTTTATTACTGGCAGACCAGCATTAATTATGGTAAAATATGAAAATGAAATAAAGATTATGAGCCTTGCCTTTAATGTAGAAATTTATTTATCTGTTGTTTATGATGGACAAACAGCAGACAACATTCTTTATGTTTTATTACAAATGAGAAATATTTAGTTTTATCTTTATACAGTCTCTTTGTTTTGGCAGTTGCTAATCAGGTTTTAAAGAAAAGCTAGTACAATTTTAATGAATCCCATAATTTTTACACCAACTACAACAAACTAAAATTATAAAAACATTATAAACTTTAGCACCCAGATATTTCTGTAGCATACAAGCAGGCATAATTGGCAGTGCCTGCGAAGTGACCAGACTATCAAATGCTTTGTAAGGAGGTGTCTATACAGAGTACAGGAATATTACCACCTCAACTGCAATCTAGGATCCCACAGCAGAGGAAGATGAATTGACTACATTAATTGGTTTTATTTACTGAATGTTGAGTCATGTTGAGAATGTGCATTTAGTGTTCCAGAATAAACAGGTGCATAGACATGGTTTTCATCGAGACATGCATGGTTTCTAAAGCACACCACTGATTATACTGTATAATGCACTGGCCATGAGGATGCAAATTTATGCTTTCCATTGGCAGTCATAAAATAGAAAAGCAAACTCTACCTTTATAATCAGAACGCTTGTATTAATTGAGTGTCACTTATCGTGTCTTGCACAGTTTCGCATCTATTGTTACCTGTATTTGTATCTGAATTGTTTCAGCAGTAGCGAGTTTGGCTCTGTGTTATGTGTAACGGATATTAACCGTTTATGTATTCTGCTCCCACAGGGAGATACTTCTGGAGATTACAAGAAATTGCTGTTGATGTTGTGTGGTGGAAGCGACTAGAAAGGAAAAGTATTCGTCGCATTAAAGAACAGGATACTTCTGTGCCAAACTGTGTTTATACAAATCACATCATACTATTAGCTACACTTGCATGCTGTTGCCATACCTATATACTTGCACATTTATGGATGTTATTTGTATGCTGTATTTTTGTACATTTTTGATTTGGCCTTTATCTTCTCTAATTAGGCAAAATTTATCAACCATAAAGAATCAATGGAATGGATTTTAAAAGCATATTTTTGAAATAAGATATATTTAATATTTCAATTGGTAGAGAAATAGGAAAAATAGGAAAGAGGTTTTTATGGTGATATTAAACATATCTTAGATATATTAGACAATCTATAGACACTGTTGGTGTGTTCAAAACCCTAGTAGGCTGCTTTGCTGTATGCAAATCAAAGAAAGGTTTTCTGTAAGTCATCGACTTGTATGATCAGCAATTACTCTGGGTGTAGTAGTTAGTAAGCTAAGATAGTTATTATCAAGCCAAACCAATAGAGTGATGTAGCACAACATGCTAGCCTCTCAACTTACATCTTCCGTCGGTGTATCTTACAAGCCCAATCTGCAAAAAGTAACAATTTATCTTAGTGAACCAAAAAGATTTTGAATCTGTGATTATTTACTTTGTCAATGATGCATCAGATGCTCTTATTCTGTCCAAATTCTGTTAATTAAAGTGACTTTTAATTACCTTAATAGGCAGCATTTAAAGGCATTTGAGATTTTGATGTACTCTCGGGAGTGAGCATGGGAGATGGTACTAGATTTTGGAACACACCTTTATGTTATTAGAGTAGTTGTTCACCTTATTAATTAACAGGGAACATGTGCACATACTGAAAGAGTTGCACTCTCTTTATACAGTTCAGTTTTATTTAGATCGAGATGACAAAAACGAGATATGGTCCAGAAATAGTGTGGACTACACGAAAAGCAAACATTACTTTGTTATTTCCATTGGTTATGATTTTTAGAAGAAAAATAAACTTGTGTACACTATTTTGTACCTTGGTTTAATGTGGCTTGCAAATACATAATTTCTCTCTTGCAATTCTCTGTGTTTTAAACGTACTCATTCTACAGTATGGTGAAAAGTCAGTGATTGTTTTGTTTTGCTGTAGTATAGTTTTTACGTTTTGTTTAATTTGGTTAAATTTTTGTTATGTGTGCAAATTGCAATGCAGAGCATAGAAATCACAATAAAGGCAATTTCTACATTGTGTGTTATTCATCTGGCTGTTTTGTCATTTATTCAAATGGCATAAGGGTTTATAATATATGATGAAGTACAAAACAACAATCCTTAAAGTTAGAAATTTAGAACATTAGGAACATTTTTCACTTCTAAGAAACATACGCATCCACAAGAGCACATGACAACTATTTCGTTTCAGCTCCAAATTAAGCATAGTCAATTTGGCTTCCACTGATGAATCAATTTTGTTCAGTACTCAGATGTGCACAGTCCACAATAGAACCCTTTTTTGTCCATGTATTATGCACAGGAGCTTCTTTATCTACTGGTCAGGATCCAGTCACAGCTTTTAAAGACCCTACCTACATAATTCGATAAACACTTATTGGGATGCCTGAGCAAAAGCTATCAGGTATGCCCGTTAGATGATACCCAAACAACTAGAAGCCAACACGATCCATTCCTTTACATTATATTTAGGATGTAAAACTCAAATGTATTTAAGTATTACGGGTTTTTTTTTGATTGTCAGACAGGAAAGAAAATGACCATTGGAGTTGGAGGAAACTCAAATTAATAGAATAATCTGATAAGCTAATATCGGTGCCAACTTTATATATAAACAATATCTAAATAGCTTATCCTAATACACATTCTTTTAAGTACAGCTGTGAAAAGAATGTGTCAGTACAGGCACTGAAGCATCTTATAGTGTTATCGGCAGTGCCACTTGTTGCTTGCTGTTGTCAACAGCAAGATCCTCTGACCTGACCAGAACTTTTGAATATGTACAGTATATATTTGAATGTGTATTATAAGCGCATGAAGTCTTTTTTCCTGTGTTGGCTACAACAGCAGTGTTTATTTGATACTTTGGAAGAGACAAGCATTTGATTCCAATGTGTAGACAGGGTGCAGATTTGAGAGAGAAAATGATGGCTATGCTTCTTTGTGAGTGAGATTTCTGGCACTTTGAGCAAATACTTATGGTTTTAATTTGTATCTTTAGATTTTAAGGCAGTTTATGAAAATGTGTTTATACATTTTGTTGTGAAAATGGAATATTTAGGGGTCCAGATCAAACTGACCTCAATTGTATATGTTGTAGCCTGCATCGCCATACAGACGCAACAGTAACATATTAGTGATACATTCCTACTAGTGCGGTGGCATGATGGATAGCTCACCTCAGCCTCACAGCAAGGAAATCGAGACTACTGGGATCAGGTGGATCCTAGTAGTAATGGTCCTTATTATGTTGAGTTTGCATGTTCTCGCTTTTCTCCAAAGTACAACAAAATGTAAGTGAGGTGAATTACCAAAAGTGTCTGTAACTGTGTTTGAAATGAATTTTGTCATGAATGTAGTCGAAGTGAGCAAATACATATGCAAATTATAATTAAATAACTATTCCTCATAGTACAGCACCAGAGACTTGCAGGATTGACATCCATATTAGCCACCTACCCTAATTGTACACAATAGGAAGCGGCATGGCGGGTAGCATTGTCACCATACATCCTAGATGGTCCTGGGTTGTTCCCTGGGAGGCGGTTTGGGTTCTTTTTGTGTGGAGAATGCATGTCACATGCTACAGTCCAAAAATTATCTGTGTTAGTTTGCTCTGGGTGCTCCGGTTTCTTCCAACAGTCCAACAACATGCAAGTCAAGTTCATTGTAGATGGTTAATGAATAAAGCCAAAGTGTAAAACATGATGTTAAATTCATAATGAATGAACAAACATACCCAATATCTTTTTAAACCTCATTTGGACTGTGAGATCAGGAATCAGGTGAATGTTCTTCAGTTTACCAGGAGAGAGCAGTGTTAGTCTGTTATATTTTTTCAACAGACCCAATGAAACACTACTATGAATGGGAGACATGTGCAGTTAATACCAGATAAGACTGTTAAGAGTGATTCAAGCTTAAATATTATGTGTAGTTGCTCATCCAGACTATTTAATTAAACAGTATTTATTTGAAGGTATTTTAACAAAGCACGAACATCTAGGATAAGTGTCAACTGTCCAGCAGCTCACAAATGCAAAGAAGAAATGAAGGTGAGGCTTTGTGCTGACATTAATTGTTCATGCAGTAGAGGTAAAACATCTGCTCCTATACAACAATCCTTCTCTATTCATCCTTGTACCCTGTGATTTACCAAACATGTTCCAACATTTGTCTGTTTTTTGTATGCTTTCAGACTACTACTACTAATAATAATCTGTTTAGCTGGGGGTTGATGATGTCTCAGCTGCAATGGTGATCATTTTCATTAATTTCATATTGTATGTGACCACACGCCTAGTGTGCAAAACAGGCATTGTATGTGAAAGCAGAATATATTGTAATGTATCTGTTAGAAGTAGAATGAAGAACTAATATATTTAACTCTAACAATAAATATTACATTTCAAATACTACATTTCGTTGCTTTGTACTTGCGACACGTGCAATGACAATAAAGTTGAATTCTATTCTATTCTATAACTGTAGACTCGTGTTGTTCTACAATTATGGGCTCTGCAGTCTTTGCTGAATCGAATCTTATCCATAAAAACCAATTAATTAATTGCAAATGTTTCTCTTTTTTCTATTTGTAGTCTGTTCAATCTCCTTAAAAATTACTTCAGTTATTGTCTCTCTCATTTTACTTGGTGCAGGATATAAAAAATAGTTTGGCAAACTGTCAGGAAAGAATATTCAAATACATAGCATTTTTCTGGTGGGACGACGTGCTATTTGTGCGCACAGTCCTGACACTTTTTTGGCTCTGTGCGCTGGTGTTCAGTGCAATGCAGTGGTATGCCGTCACAGGTCTTTATTCTTGATGACATCACCGAGCTGGTGGATATTAAAGACCTTATTCTAAACCCTTCCTTTCGAGACCCCACAGATGTACCCCACAGTTTCTTTAGAAAGGCAGTGGTCGTTTCGAAGTTTTGTGTAGAGTAGTTACTGTATTGTGTTTGGAATAATGCCAACTGGCATATGAATCTTTTTGTTTGTGACACACGTAACAACAGAACTAAAACCTATAAAATTGCTATCAAAATAAATAAAACTTGTGATTGCAAGCCCCATTTTCTACTAGCCACACCTGCCCCTTAAAATGTTAACAAACTTTAACACAACAGAATCGTATTAACTCAATTACAGAAAACTGAAGGTGCATCCCGAATCATGTCCACTTACTTATGTCCACTGTAATTTAGTGCGTAGGGCACACTGAGCACTTATTTATTAGTGCACACTTTCATTTGTAAGTGTTGTCTCAAATGGAACACTACACTTCTGAGAAGGAACAGACTAAAATTTAATTGCAAATTTTTAGCTCGCCTAGATATACTTTTGTTTGCATTTTGTTCTACTAATAAATCATTTTATTAATGCTACTCACACTTATATGAAGCGCTTTTTGATTTGGCAGTGAGGTGTGTCCCAAATTGTGCACTTACACACTTTGTGCACTATGTTTTAGTGTGTCTGAAAAAGGCCAATCAGGAAGTGCTTTAAATAAATGGGAATTATTAATAAAATGATTCATAAAACGAGAACAAATAAAAGCTTATGCATATAAAAATGCATTATATAAACAAAAACAAATATTTTCCATCACTTCTGGCATATAAGAGTTGTAGTCAATTTTATCAGTTTAAAGTGCACAATTCAAACACAATTTCAATATAGTGCTCGAGGGAGCATATATATATATATATATATATATACACACACACACGCAC
>JAOUQU010425311.1:0-10509 GCA_028566735.1 Ammoglanis amapaensis
AGTATCCACCACACCAGTCCAAAGAGAATAAAATACTAGATCAAGTTTTATTCTCTCAATTTTTATATATTTTTTCTAAATCCATCTCAAAATTAAGGGTGCAGCTTAGATTCGGGTGCGGCTTATACTCGGGCTAATACGGTACATCCTTGTATTCTGTGGGCATCATTGTGAAAGATGCTCTCAGTCGACTTGGTTATGAAGCCATTATTGCAGATCATGTGCATCCATACATGTCGATCATCTTCCTCTGCTCATCCCGTGTGCTTCAAATGTCCCACAATGGTTGGACGATCATGATCGAGACTTTCAAGTACCACCATGGTCCCTTAACTCCCCCACCCATGCACCCTCTAACCATTCGGGTTGTGGAATGCAAGGCTTCAGATAGCAGAGGATGTTATTGAGACCTTCTTAACACGTCTAGGTGTTGTCGGGTTAGTAAGGGTTAGTTACTGGCTCTCAAAATAAAGTGACCCGACAGTCTTCTGACTCCTCGCCATCGTCGACTGCACAAAGCAGATCCACTCCCATTCATGTTGAGTAGCCAAACACTTCTTTTTACTCACATGAGGTGTATTTGATGGCGAGAGTCATTCATTTACAGCTAGGTGTCCATTACTACAGTAATACAGAACTCTATACATCAGTTGTGGACTTGTGGTGGGTTAACGTGTTTGTGTATAACGTTCCCCATAACTTCCCTTTTGCTGTAATAATATCGAACAGCAACAGAACACAAGCTCATAATCTTTTAGGTTACAAACACAACAGCTCTTAATCATTCGCGGTTTCATATGTTGGATCGATACGCTTCCGGATCAGGACACACTAGCTGTGATGAGCTAGAATTACACGCACTGAGAATCTTGTACACGATGAGATAAAGTCTCATCAGGGGAGGAACAAGCTCAGTTTAAATAAGAGTTGCTCATCTTAGACAACTATTGGTATATGTACTGAAACAGTGCACTGTAAATAACTCTCACAACATTCAAACACTTTCTGTCATCAACATGACGTTAATTAAAGTCTAATTTGATTATATTTTATTGAACTGACCGACAGCTGGCAGGTAAGTCGTAAGTTATAGATGAGTAGGATTTAAGATAAGATAAGATCACCTTTTATTATCCCATGTGGGGACATTTGCAGTGTTGCCACCTTATTCAAGAAAACAAAAAATATAAAGAACAGTCTCTCTCTCTCTCTCTCGCTCTATATATATTACCCTTCAGTCGACTTCAACCCCTGGGTTACTCTGTGGACCGCTACCGATCCCCAGAGTATCTCGGCAAGTCCCGGGATCGAACCCGGGACTTCTTGCTGTGAGGCGACAGTGCTGAACCACTCAGCCACCGTGCCACCCGTATATATATAAATATAATACACAACAACTAAACAAATATATACGAACAAAACTACATTTAATAAACAATTCAATAAAAGTTATACCATTATCACTCGTCCCATGAAACTGGCCAAAGGGCAAACGTGGCATAAAAAACAAAGAAACAAAATAGTTCATTTTAAAAGGGGATGTAATTGGCAAGAACAAGACTGCTAATAGTTCTTTATGTGTGAATGATTTTGTGCAAAAAACCGCATGGACATGTTTTGTAGAGCCCATATACCCATATGTTTTTTTACCTTGTACATTGTTACCTTATTTGTTTCAAATTGTCCCTGTTAATATTTCCCGGGCCATAGAAGATACAAAAAATACTTTATATATTTAACGAAAATAAATATTCTAAATCAAGTCAGTACAGCCACCTCTGTATTTGTCGTTTCTATAATTGTTCAAACACTGAGCAAATTCGTTCAGTCCTAAATGTGTCTTTTACTCCTCGGCACACTCGGTTTCATAAATGCGCCGCCGTCATCTCGGCAACATGATATCCAGTGAGTCAGAAGCGCTGATGTAATCTAGTAACCGACACAGTCCTGTGGTGTGAGTTAGCATTAGCGTGTCCTTGTTTCCCTGTCGTCAGTCTGCAGGAACTGAAGAGTCCACGGCTGGAGCTGCAGATTCACTCAGAAGTGCCCTTCCAGATGTTGGATGCCAACAGCGGCCTGAGCTCGGAGAAGATCACTCACAACCCCTGGAGTCTTCGCTGCCACAAGCAGCAGCTCAGCCGCATGCGCTCCGAGTCCAAAGAGAGGAAGCTTTACAGTATCCTACTCGGGTGGAAATGTTTTCGTCTGTTCGTTCGTTTTGTCGATCCCGTCTGGGTTTGATCCCTGCATGGAGCAATAGGGCGAACGACATTTTAAATGTTTACATTTGAATTGCATAAGGGCGAGTCTTTTGTATATTGGAGCACATATAAGAGCACATGGTTTTATTGGCTCATTATTATTTCATATATGCCAAAAGTTTATTGCCTTTCGGAAATTTGGAACATCTGTAGCTCTGTCCTTAAAGTGTCTTTTTGTTATGACCGAGGCCATTAGGTTAACAATTATCGATATTATTATTATTATTCATGCATTTCGCTTGCACACATCACAGAAGAACAGAAATATCCATCCAGCCCTGATACACTGAACACACGAACAGGTCGCAAGTCTGTGGCAAGGTACAGAGACAAACACCTGACTGCATGTATCTGAACTGTGGGAGGGAAAGCAACAGAGACATGGTGAGAATATGCAAACTCCACACATATAGCCTGTAGATTGCTTGACCTGAGAATCGAACCCGCGACCTCTTGCTGTGAGGTGACGGCGATGACCACTAAGCCACAGCTGAATAGAAACAACTTTAGAAGTCAACATAAATGCAGCTGTATTTTCCTACTTGGGTTTAAAGTGAGACTTTAATTCATTTTTCCACTGGGCTTAGATATTTTTGGCTTGTTTAACAAAGTTTTTTTAACGTAGCAGATTGAGGAGACTCATTTTGCTTCCTGCTAACATCTCTCAAGGGCTCGTTCGGGCATATGTCCCAGAAGTCAAAAATAATACACAGTCTCTCAGTGGGTGACACCATGCTCCAGTTTCTAATCGTTTTAGCTTTCTGAAGTAGTGTCTTAACACCGATTCTTCCTCCTGCCGCGTCGGATCTGTGATCTAATGTGTTATGGGTTCATGTAGAGTTCCTTAACCCAGCCACCCCCTTCCACCACCACCATCTACAGAATTTCTACTCTTGGAGAATGTGGTGCACCACTTCGGCTGCCCCTGCATCCTGGACCTGAAAATGGGCACGAGGCAGCACGGCGATGATGCATCTGAGGAAAAGGCGGCTAGACAGATGAAGAAATGCGAACAGAGCACCTCTGCTACTCTGGGTGTACGTGTGTGTGGGATGCAGGTAAGAATTAACACCGGTGTGTGTTCACAATGCAACCTAGTGTCATTCTGTTTACATTCTGCCAGCATATGTCATCTCACGGCACGAAGGTTCAGAGTGCAGGACTACCGTGTGTATGATTACCGTCTGTATTATGAATGTACGCAAATGTGCAAATGACATTCGAATACAAGCTTAAAATATAAATAATCGCTCTTCCACCTTTGCTGTTCTAAACAGAGATGGAAATAAATGTGAATGATTAAATTTAATTCTTAATTACCAAGCACTTTGTTACAAGTTTGATCTTTTAAAATAGTTTCTGGATGAATCGTAATTGTGTTTTGGTGACGCAGAATGAAAGACTAAATGTGCATTACACAGCCGTCCGGTGTATCTGCTGCCTCGTACACGTTAGTGCTGAGCTCAGGCTCCTGTGCAAGAAATTAATTATTGGCTTTCCCCCTTTACTAAATGTAGAGCTTGACATGAGCTGCGAGGTGAAGAATGAGGTTTCTGAGCTGAGTGAAGTGGCTCCCATTATAGTTGTCCAGTCCGGAAGGGTTGCTAATGGCTCATTCTACGAAACTGAAGCGCTGTTACATAAAGTATAGTCCTCAAAGCTCAGGGCTGGGTTACATTATCATTTCAGCCTTTGGTGAAAATATTTACGAATATTCATATAAAATCATCATAATTCTTTTCATCTGTATTCCGACAGGTGTACCAAATGGACACGGGCCATTACTTGTGCCGTAACAAGTACTACGGTCGAGGTCTGTCAATCGAGGGTTTCCGGAGCGCGCTCTACCAGTTCATGCACAATGGCAGCGAACTGCGCCGAGACCTATTTGAACCCATCCTGAGCAAGCTGCACAGTCTCAAAGAAGTCTTAGAGCGCCAAGCTTCGTACCGCTTCTACTCCAGTTCTCTGCTCATCATCTACGAAGGAAGAGGGCCCGAACGGGTCGAGCCTCCGGCCGACAAGGAGACCGCCTCGGGGTGTCCGCCGCCTGACCCGCCACACCCGGTTCCGTGCGTCGACGTGCGCATGATAGACTTCGCTCACAGCACCTTCAAAGGCTTTCGGGACGACCAGATGGTGCACGACGGACCTGACAAAGGCTACGTGTTCGGACTAGAAAGCCTCACTAACATCCTGGAATCAATCCAAGAAGAGAACCAGTAACAAAAGTGACTTTTTAAAAACGTTGATTCTCTATTTTCCTCTACGCCCCTTTCCTTCCTCTCATTCACATGTATGATTATGGCTATACTTTCAGTGTAGTGGAACACGTGACAATTGTATGAGTTCCTGTGAAGAGAGTTAAAGCCTCAGGACTACAAAGCACCGGGGTGTTGTAAAGTTTCGGTCATCACTGATGAAATGGCGGTGACCTCTAACTGGGTTTTTACTCATGGCGGGAACAGTCCATGAAAAGGGAACCATGTTTGTTTTACACGTGATGTGGATTTGTCGCCACCATGTGGCTATTCATGGTTTTGCAGGCAGCCACAGCTCAGGGGAAGTCCAGGGTCAGGTCCTTTTGCGTTCGGTGCAGTGTCGGTGTGAGGGTGTGTGGAGGATAACTGGGTAGCATTTGTGGAGCAAAGCCCCGTTGCAGTATTTCTTTAAGGGGAAATTTCCATCATTGGTAAATTGACCATCGGGGGTGGATGGATGACCAGAACCCCTTTTACTTTGCACCGAGTTACCATTCATAGTGAGAATGTTGTATGAAGGTTACATGCTTTTTCCTTTAAAAAAAATAATATGATTACAGCTTTTAATGCTAACCACATCATTAGAGCCAGCGTTGCATTTTAGCATTTTGCTTTATGTGGCTTCTTATTTGTATTCTTCCGTTTGACAGCACTGTCTGTCCTGGTCTTGTCTCTCGGACAGTTTGTAGATCTAGTAACAGCGGTGTACAATATGTTCACTCGGAGCGTCGTGTTGTGTTTCTTTTGCACTGTAGATTTACGTTAATGCATACAGCATGGTTCTTCACTCGTATCCTCTCCTTACCTGTCGTTTTATATTTTAGTATTTATATTTACAGTGAAGCTTCGTTCGTCAGAACATGTAGCAATGCAATCAAGAAGACTCTCAATCCCTTAAGTCATCTTTCCTTTGTCATCCTTTTTTCCTTTTTTCACCATAGGTGGACCATATCACCTCGTAGTTACACTCGATTAAGGTGTTCTGTGTGTAGGTGGAATTATAGCCATCGTCTTCTTAGTGAAGTGTTTTTTTTTCCTTCTCTGGCACACCACAGACTTCCTTTTAATCAGACTGTTTTTCATCAAATGCCTCGAAGGTCATCGAAGGTCCTTGCACATGTTTAACGTATCGATAGTAACCGGTGTAGTATTCCTGTTTTGTGATGACGTAACACTTTTATGAGGTTCTCACTACTGCAGCTGCTGTACGCATTTCTAGAGGTTTTGGAGATACAGCTAATGAGCTTATATAAGACACATAAACCAGCCATAATCATCATTTATTCTGTGCTGTGGATTAATGTGTGGTACAATGTCTGATTTTAAGCTTAATTTTATCATTTTGCCTCTTTGGCTGATTTTAAAATGACAATCCCAAGCCAATTATTCGTATAATGGGGACGTAATGAGACACTTGATTACACTAAAGGCAAGTATTCCAAAACAGAACTCCATGTAGTGTAAGGATAGCAAAGGGTGTAAAACCTTTATTTTGAAGAAATGAACATTCCTATCGCTGTGATGTTTTGTGATTGTGCATTAGATGATATCTGGATTCACTAGACAGTGACCGTGTGATGCAGCTACTATATACTATTGATGTCTGACTTATATTGAAATTAATATAAACAGATATAGATTATACCTTTTATCATTCTGTTCTGGTGCTTTAAGTGGACAGCATCATCACTTGGCGTCGGAGAATATTCTATGCTTATCTACTATAAGCCTTTCGTCACTATTTGTACCAAATAAATGTATATTTACCTGACGTAGCACCAAATCTTCCCTAAGGAGAACTCGCAGCAATATTTCCGGCTTGTAATATAATCATCTCCACACGTTTTTGAAAGCCTGAAACTCACTGTGTCTGTTTTTAATGCATAACGTGGCTTTTAGCTTTTTAAAAGGTGATACGTGCAACATGCTGTGTGATGAGTCCTTCATTCAAAATCTACACCCAGTCGATGTTTAAATGTCCATTACACAACGACCGTGTAAATACTCACCCAAACACTGTGCTGTTTCAGTCCAGGTTCGGCTTTCAAAGTTTTAAAAACCGGACCGTATTTTACTATCAGAAGATCCATTTGTGTAATAACTGACCTTTTTGGAAAAAAATTGTATTTGAATATTTGCAATTTGTGTTGTGCCAGAGCAGAAAAAAAGAACTCACAACTAGTGAAAATAAAATCTTGACTCTGTTAAAGGGACTAGAATGAAATGACCTCCTCTGTGGTGGATATTTTGTTTTTCCATAGATGTGAGATAGTTTTGATATATATATTAATATATATATATATCAGAACTATCTCACAAGTATGTTTTAGCCCTTTGTTGTTGCATGGATGAATATTTTTTTAAGAAATCTATATGACATATTTGAATGTGAGTTATAAATCATTTATTTAAAAAATGTCTGGGCTGTGTTTTTTTTATTAATATTATTATTATTATTTAAGTGGTAATAATGGTTGGTTGGTAAACACAAAATATTTGGATCTGATTAGAGTTATCACACAAGGTTATTACACTTTTACTAAGTAGCCCCGGACATGTCGTTAGAAAAGATCAATTGTATAAAGAGTTGGTTTTAGATTTCTAGTTGTTTTGCTGGGTGCATCGATATAATTGGACAGTGATGCTTAGTGGTTAAGATACTGGACTACTGGACTAATGATGAGAATGTCACTGGTTCAAGTCCCACAAGTTCCCACAGTGGGGAAATTTACATTCTTATAACAGCAAATAAATAATAAACGTGATTATAAGTAAACAAATGGAATTAAAAATCCTTAGTTGATCCATGCAGGCACCAGAAGAACATGTTAAATTTCTCACACAATGACAGCAGGTGAGTTTTGAACCTGTTACTCGGCCTTTTCTTTTAAATAGGCTCGCATGTGTCCTGAATTGTGTCCGACAGGACTATAAAGTGAGCGACCTCAGCGCTAGACTAATCATTAGCTTAGGGATATAGTTCCACCCTTTGTAGTGCACTGGGGTGTATTTAGAACGTTGCCGGATTTATGGACTTCCTGGCCACGTTGTGAGGCTCTGATTGGTTGGTTGAAAAGAACGAATGAGGCCCGGCCAAATCAGATCTACGGGACATACCATTATTGTGAATGTAGTGGGGGGGATGTTAGTAAGTCATCTACAGATGTTCTATTAAATTGTTAAATCCAAATGTAAACGATATATATTGTTGAGTTACAATATACTTGGATACATTTCTGTTTGTATTTATTTCATTAAAAATGTACAAAATCTTCATAATTGTTTAGTAATTGTGTTGTTATCCTTGAGCTTATTATAAAGCCTTAGGCCTATGTTACACCATAGGCTTATTATATGTCAAATCTTGGCCAATTATAATTTATTTTTATGTTACAGTCACACCGCAGGCTATAGAATGATGAAACATCTGGTGCCGATGTGGTCGTATGGCGATATTAAGTTTAATAATTTAATATTTTGTCGTGCTCTACACTTTAGGTAACATTAAAGACAGGAGACGGTCCCTCATCACACAAGTCACATCAAACACACTCAATGGACCATTTCGTCTCTTCGATTGGCCTTTGCCTGCATGGTTTTGGAGTGTTCGAGGAAACCGGAGTGTCCGCAGTAAAGCAACACATGCAAACCACACACAGAATGCCTTGGGTATACTGGGTGCACTGTACTGGGTCGTTAAGTAATCGAAATCAGGACTTCTTGCTGCGCATTTCAAACTGTGTTTAAAGTTGATCAAAAATTTAAATCTATTTAAAAAATTTTTTAGCTTCATTTAGTGTAGTGCTGATACCAAAACACCCCTATCCGGGGAGTGGTACATTCCAGAGAGTCTTTTTTGACGTCATAGTTTCGACTCCTCCTGTATGTGTGTGTGTGAGAGAGAGAGAGAGAGAGAGAGAGAGTGTGTACATACGTGTTATATGGTAGAAAAGCGGTTATAGCTGAATGAATAAACCAGTTTGTGCGGTGTAGAATTCGGTGTGTTATGAGCGGGTGTGTCGGTCATTCAATCTTAAGACGTCGGTGTGTGTGTGTGTGAGTCCTGGAGCTACTGACAGTGTCACTGTGAGTCCTACTGTCTATACAGAACGATTATTGTGTGTTTATTTGTTATGTTTTTTAATGTTTACAATAATAAACGGTGTCAGTTACACTTCATCTAAAACTACTTTGTGTCTGTAGCTGAACCGCAGTGTCAGTTACTGATTGAATGTGGATGTAACGATTCATTATCAAGCTATTCGTTTTAATTCAATGTAATGTTACATACACACATCTAGTTTTACTAGGCTTCATTCTATTCAGGGTCACGGTGGGACACACACTGGACGAATACACTAAACACCTTAACGGGTAGCCAGTCAGTTTCTGGACACACACATACACATACACATACACACACACACACACACACACACACACACATACACATACACACACACATACACACACGACAATTTCAGTGTCTTTAATTAGCTTGACTGCATGTCTTTGGACTGGAGGAGTACCTGGCGCACCCGGAGGCAACCCACAAATACATGGGGAGAACATGCAAACTCCACACAGGAAGCACTATGTTATTGTGGTCTGTTGTTGCTAGATTTCAAATCATCATCTTCCTTTTCATCCAGTGTGTCTAGGGGACAATTCAGCAATTACAAACAACTTGGTGGCATGTCTTTGGACTGTGGGAGGAAACCGGAGCCCCCGGAGGACCCCCCCCCCCCCCAAGTCCCAACACAGAGACTCCACACAGAAAGTATCCAGTGCGGACTGGACCGTCCCACCTGTGGCTCGAACATGGACTTCTTGCTGTCAGGCAACAGCGCCACCATGTTACCACAACCAAACTAGTTCCAAATTGATCGTTTTATTTAATTGGACTTAATTTGACCATTTGTGTGTGTGTGTGTGTGTGTCTGTGTGTGTGTGTTTTGACCAAAATGAGCAGTATTGATTTATGTTATTGTAAAGTCCTATTCTAGTTTATAGAATAAAACAATATGGCTCATTATGATCAAACACAAACCCATAACTTGTAGATCCACCCAGAGCTTCAGCTCAAATCAAACATTTCATAGTCGTACTTCATTACAACATATATAACCAGACAAACCTGAATTCTATATTCAGAACTAACCTAGTACTATGTACTAGTACCCCACAATTTTGTGTTAATTCTTTTGTCCTTTCACGTGGCTTCCGTCGTTAAATTCTTTGTGTGTGAGTGTCTCTGACGTCGTTTTCTTTTCATCGCATGTGTAGTTTTACTCGTCACACCTGAAGTGCTGATGTGCGTGTCGGACCAGTCCGACCACTGTTGACCGCTCCAGATTCGATTGTCTTGCACCATGAAAGCGCTGATTCTTGTCGGAGGCTATGGCACCAGGTTACGCCCGCTCACGCTCAGCGTTCCTAAACCTCTGGTGGAGTTTTGTAACAAACCCATCCTTCTCCATCAAGTGGAAGCCTTGGCCAAGGTCAGTTGAGTGATGTGCTTTTCGTTAGATTATTAACGATAATTAACTATTTCCATGGACGAGCGACCACGTATAACGTTAATACTGTAACATATACTGACAGTAGATTATTTGCTTCTCACAGATGCTTGGTGAGACATCGTATAGTAAATGTTGTTAATACATTAGATGTATACAATATAATACGTGTACGTCTTTACGGCTTATACTAGCACCCCTGATAACTTGTCCTGTTCACTTATTTATCTGAATAGGCTGGAGTCAGTCACGTCATTCTGGCTGTCAGCTACATGTCCGAGCTTTTGGAACGAGAGATGAAAGCGCAGGAACAGCGAGTAAGTAATGTTATATTTCCATTACAATCATAAATGATTGGATTAGTTTGATTTTTAAAAAAAAATAAAATTACAAATACAGTGGAACCCCGGTTAACGACCACAATCCGTTCCGAAAGGTCGGTCGTTATCGGAAATGTTCACTATCCGA
>JAOUQU010425321.1:0-10509 GCA_028566735.1 Ammoglanis amapaensis
AGTTCCTGAAGTACTTGAAATCTGAATAATTATAATAGCACCAACACATCTGTTCATTTAATAACAATAAAAAAATAGCAAATAGCTATTTTTTTTGCTATATAGCTATATATATATATATATTATATAGCTATATATAGCTATATTTTAATAGCAAAATAATTGCGATTAATTGCGATTAATTAATTACAGCCCTGTAATTAACTCGATTAAAATTTTTAATCGAGTCCCACCACTAGTGTTTAACTAATTACTTGGTTATAATGTTAATATAATAACTTTTCTCTATAGAGCTTCTTGTGAACATTTTTCGACACAGAGGACACGTTGACGTAATTGTTTAGGGTGAAATCTTTTCCATAAATCTTATCGATCTTTTTGATTTTGCTCTTCTTAAAAGGCTCATTCTTAAAGCACGAGTTCCAGGCTGAGACTAAAAAGCTGCTGGACATCGTCGCCCGGTCTCTGTACTCTGAAAAAGAGGTAAGACGTTTTTTATTTTACATGGAAATCTTTACAACGTGATGAGTAAAATGTTTCTTAAAATGTTTCTGTTTGTCAATCTGTTAACAAATGATTCGTGGTTAACTGAACGATCTGGCTGCAGGTCTTTATCAGGGAACTCATATCAAATGGAAGTGATGCGCTTGAGAAGCTTCGCCATAAGCTCATTACAGGAGGAGGAGAAACAGCACCAATGGAGATCCATCTACAGACGGATTCAAACAAAGGAACTTTAACCATTCAGGTACCTGCATGGAAACTCTTTGTATAATCGGAATAAATTAAAATATAATAAGCGAGCTCCGTTACCGGGTGCTGTGTGTCTTTTAGGACACGGGGATCGGCATGAATCAAGAGGAACTGATCGCCAACCTGGGAACAATCGCTCGTTCTGGCTCCAAGGTTTGTACACCCACATCTTCTAGGTTGAACGTTCCTTTCGCTGATGTTTTAATGATGTTTGGCGGTTTGCCAGGCCTTCCTGGATGCCCTTCAAAGCCAAGACGATGCACGAAGCTCCATCATCGGGCAGTTTGGCGTGGGCTTTTACTCCGCCTTCATGGTCGCAGATAAAGTGGAAGTCTACTCTCAGAGCACCGAGCCTGGCACACCCGGGTACAAGTGGTCCTCAGATGGGTAAGGCAAAAAAAAAAAAAACGCGTCGATAACTGGATTTCATTTTAAAATGTGCTTTCTAATTACATTTTTTCTGATTTACTTTGATTGATTTGCAGTTCAGGCATGTTTGAGATCGCCGAAGCCAACGGGGTGAGACAGGGCACCAAAATTGTGCTGCACCTCAAAGACGATTGCAAGGACTTTTCTTCTGAAGACCGTGTTAAAGGTTCCAATATTAAACGAAGCAATTGCGTCAATTTCGATCCTCTTATCGATCTGGTTTGACTTTTTTTTTTCTCTCCTTCTTCTCCTTCTTCTCTGAACATTGTCGTTCTGCAGAGGTCATAAACAAGTACAGCAACTTCGTCAGTTTTCCCGTCTACCTGAACGGTCGCAGGCTGAACACACTTCAGGTGAGCGCAGTTTGATCCGATATCGATAATCTTCGTGTATTTTATCTGCACATGATCATATAATGGAATATTATTTTTGTAACGGTAGGCACTGTGGACGATGGACCCCAAAGAGATCAGCGAGTGGCAGCACGAGGAGTTCTATCGCTACGTGGCTCAGGCTTATGACAAGCCTCGTTACACTTTGCATTATCGTGCCGACGCGCCCCTAAACATCCGCAGCATTTTCTATGTACCCGAGATGGTGAGTTCTCATCGTTCAGCTCGGTGTTCTTTACATGTTGATGTTTTTGGAAAGGAAAACTGTATGTAGTGGGTTTGGCGGGACACTTTTCATAAGCAAATGCTGAGCAAATATTGCATTTATCACACTAGCCCTATAATTGTTGTTAGTGTGTGTGTGTGTGTGTGTGTGTGTGTGTAGAAGCCAACCATGTTCGACGTGAGCCGGGAGATGGGGTCCAGTGTAGCTCTCTATAGCCGGAAAGTCCTGATCCAAACCAAGGCCACAGACATTCTGCCAAAGTGGCTGCGCTTTATGCGAGGTTTGTTCTGGTTTAGCCTCGAGCCTCCTTCCCTTTTCCGTTCTTTGTAGTTATCGAAACGAGAATGAAAGTTAGGGTTTGTGATACTAATTAATGTTTCCGTCTACGGCATTGTAATAACGTGTATCTGGACCAACCTACAGAATAAATACTAGTATTATGACATCACTGTTGTTATGACATCAATGACGTCCCCGAACTTGGGTTATTCATTGCATCCTCACTGTATGATTTTTAGTACCCGCGTGATCTTAATTATGTCTCGTGTGTGTTTCAGGTGTAGTGGACAGTGAGGATATTCCCTTGAACCTCAGCCGAGAGTTACTGCAGGAAAGTGCGCTTATCAGGTACATCACAACATCTTTTATGTTGTAGGCAGATGCTGTTAGCACCTTATTGTAATCAGCAATTAAAACTATTCACACCCAGAACTAATTGTCACAAGATTACAAATCGTTTCATTATTATTTTCAGATGACACAATATTTTTCGGGTTGTGTTATTTACTTTATACAGTAATACCCCGGAGTTATCAGGAGTCAAGTTCCTAAATCCTTTTGGGCTTAAAACACTTCAAGTTCATTCATTTTTAATAAAGAATTAACATGACCCTTTAAAATTGTGCAGATAAAAGAAAGTATAAAGTACTGACTGTTTATTACAGTACTGTGTGTACATGTGTGTCTGCCGCCCTCGTGTGGCCACAATAGGGTATTGCACGATAACAGTTCTGTACAGTAGTCAAGCAGGGACAGTACGTTATAAATAAATGAAATGTACTTGTAATAAAGCTCGTGTTACTCCGCACCGTGTTCTTTAGAAAACTGCGGGACGTCCTGCAGCAGCGCTGCATCCGTTTCTTCTTGGACCAGAGCAAAAAGGATCCCGAGAAATACGCCCGATTTTTCGATGACTATGGACTCTTCATGCGCGAAGGCATCGTCACTACTGCCGAACAAGACGTCAAGGTCAGAGACGTTCAAACCGGATCCCGATCCTGTCGATTCGTGTTCTTACAGATGGTTTATGGTTTGTTCAGGAAGACATAGCCAAACTGCTCCGGTTCGAATCCTCGTCCCTGCCTGCCGGTCAGCAGACTAGTCTCATGGAATACGCCTCACGCATGAAGGCGGGTACAAGAAATATCTACTACCTGTGTGCGCCCAATCGGCATCTCGCAGAGCACTCGCCATACTTCGAGGCCATGAAGCAGAAAGACATGGAGGTTAGATCTGAAATTCGGGGTGGATTAAATTTTCATCCATGCTGCTCTGGTGTGTTGTCATGGCACAAAACGTGTAAAGGAACGAACGTCGTCCAATCAGAGCAAAGCTACATTTTAGGGTTCTGTCTCCTCTCTAGGTGCTTTTCTGTTACGAGCAGTTTGATGAGCTGACTCTTCTCCACCTCCGAGATTTCGACAAGAAGAAGCTCATCTCCGTGGAAACGGACATCGTGGTCGATCATTACAAAGAGGAGAAATTTGAGAACAGCACGACCGGTAAGATGTGAGCTCAGACGAAAGATAAAACCAATCCTCTTCCTATTAACAAATCATTCCTAAGCCATTTTTGTTTCATACTCGTTTTAGCATCGGAGCGGTTGCCCGAACAGCAGGCCGAGGATTTAATGGCCTGGATGAGAAACTGTCTCGCCCAAAGAGTCACAAACGTCAAGGTAACAAATTAAGGATTTTGGAGGATTGGGTTTGTTCTTACATACTGTGAACTCATAAAGCGGTTTTAATGACACACATTTACGGATCCTGCTCATCAGTTGACGCCTCGTTTGGACACTCATCCGGCCATGATCACCGTTCTGGAGATGGGAGCAGCCCGACACTTTCTGCGAACCCAGCAGCTGGCACGCAGTGCTGAAGAGAGGGCACAGATCCTACAACCTACACTGGAGATCAATGCTGGGTAAAGGAACACATTCATTACAACGTTTTGTGTTCGCTGCAGTCCTGTGGAACACGTCCTGGTGTCTTTATCACTTATGCTGATCCGTTTGCTTGTTTGCAGGCACGAGCTTATCAAAAAACTTCACGTCCTAAAAGACTCGAATCCAGATCTAGCGAAGCTGCTTCTGGAACAGGTGAGAATTATTAGAGTTGCTTAGAAGATGCTGTAGAATTAACAGGGAAGCAAAGTTTGAATTCTTTCATCCTTGGTGCAATAAAACATACCATCAGTTTAACAATCATAGTTTGGTCAGAACCTCTGATGGTCGTCAAAACTTATCATTTTGAGGAACAGAATTAAATGTTTGCGATTGTAAACTGTGTTGGATTTTTCTTCGACATGCACATTTGAAATAAATATGTGTGTATATATTTTTTTCCTTTTAGATTTACGACAACGCCATGATCACCGCTGGCCTGAACGACGATCCCCGCCCCATGATCTCTCGTTTAAATGACCTGCTGACCAAAGCACTGGAGAAACACTAACGCCACGTGGGAGAAAGTTCAAGATATTCTAAAGACTTTCTCTTATCTCCATCCGTACACCACGTTACATTGTATATTGTGGAGTCCAATCCAACAACTTGCATCGAATAACGAATTCTAGACAAATATTGGTAGCTCCCGTTGACCGTCTGATCAGTTGTTAGAATTCATTTTGCTGCGCATGGGAAGACTAAATGAATGTTTGTATTTGTTTAAATGAAACGAATTATTCTGTATAAGTTATAATTGTTTGTTGCAGTCTTTCTGAACGATTGGAACGTGTACTTGTGTCTAAAAATGCATCACCAATTTGTTTCAATTAAATGTGTTTTTCTATTTACTTAATGTTATAATGTTTTAGCTTCAGTGGATGATTGTTTTCAATAATATCTGATTAATAACACATTATTAATAGTATCTGGTTTATAATAATATATAGTTCATAAGACATTAATAATAATATTCGATTAATAAGATGGTAATATCTGGTTAGTAAGATGGTAATACTATTTGGTAAATATGACATTAAAAAGTTAAAAGTATCTGGTTAAAAAGATGTTAATATGTGGTTAAGGATATATGATTAATAAGATGTTAATAATATTTGGTAAATATGATGAAAATATCTGGTTAATAAGACGTTAATAATATGTGGTTTATAATGTTAATAACAATATTTGGTTAATAAGATGTTAATAATGTCTGGTTAATAAGATATCTGCTTAATAATATGTTAATAATATATAGTTAATAAGATAAATAAATGTTACGCCTCGTTCCTGCGTATCTGAATCATGAATGTTGTCGCCGTCTAGCGGTTGATACCGGAACTGCTGTGCGTTATTTAATATGATTGATGATTTTATCTGTTTTTATTGTTATTTATTGTACAGTAACACGATTCTGGGCGCTTTTAACGTTTTTATGATTATGATATTTGTGCCAGACAGACTTAAAGTGGAATAAAACGACGTCTAATCTAGCAGAGATTTAGCCTGTAATATTCAGTTCTGGCTTACTCAGTAGTTATAAAGGGGGTGTAAACTTTTGAAGGCTTGTATTAGGTTTATGATCATTTGTGTTGTTTTAATACAAGTTTTAATACAAGTGTAAGGCATACGTGTACGTGTCTCCACATCCATTGCGTGTTAATTCTAGTTTAAGCCCTGAATGAGGAATTCTTGGGGCCCTTTTGGTGGCAAAGTTAAAAAAAAAACGCTGAGTTTGCCCCCATGGTGGAGGAGGAGGAGGTGTTGGAGGAGAAGGTGGAGTCTTTAGGAGAATTAAAGATCTTGGAAGGTTCCAGAGTGAGAGAAACGGACCCTGGGACCATGTTAGTGTTGTAGCTGATGAACGAAGGTCCGTTTAGTTCCTGCAGTTTATTCTCCATCACTTTAACAGGTTCTTTATGAGAGAAGTGAACATGCCCGGCCTCCGCCCGAGACTCTGCGTCCTGGAGAAGGGAGACAACGGCTACGGCTTCCACCTGCACGGAGAGAAGGGTAAGACGGGTCAGTTTATCCGGCTGGTTGAACCGGACTCTCCGGCTGAAGGTTCGGGGCTCCGGGTCGGAGACCGGCTCGTGTTCGTGAACGACGCCGCCGTGGACGGGGAGAGTCACCAGCAGGTCGTGGCCCGGATTCGGGCGACCGCGGGCGAACTTCAGCTCATAGTCATCGATCCTGAAACCGAGCGGCTGCTCCAAAAACACCATTTAAAGTGTCTGAGGGAATATGTGACGGATGAGATCCCGATACCGGACTGTGAGGTGGAAAACCCACAGCTCGAGATCAACGGAAACAGCGAGAAGAACCACAATCACGTCGAGAAGAAAATCAGCACCGACAGTTCCGAGAAGGTGAAAAAAATTACATTTTATATATTATATATATTATATATATATATCACTTATATATGTTGATTTGTTTGTTTGTTTGTTTGTTTATTACGCACGTTTCATTAGTTCGTGGACCATTGTTTTATTTACAAGTAAACGAATCGACATACTTGCATGTTTTTGGACCGTTGGAGGAAACTGGAGCGTCCGGACTAGAAAAGCCAAACAGACACGGGGAGAACATGCAAAAGCACCCACCCACCTGTGAATTGAACCCAGGGTTTTCTGGTTATTCTTCTTACTTCATGTGGATAGATAATAATCACACACACACACACACACACACAGAGTTCTGCTATTTATTTATTTATTTACTTTTATGATTCTACAGTATCTGTAGAACTTCAATGTAACATTTTGCTCTAGCACACCAGCACAGAGAGTCTGAACTTGCCCGAATATAAAAAAAACAAGTCAAACATTCTGACCATCATGTCCCACAACATTTATTATATTTTAATATAAGGTTTAAAATAATGTAAGAATGTAGGTCGTAGATTTTAGACGTTTTCTTTAGTAACATCGTTTTATTGGGTTTAATGGTAGATGTCATTAAAATCCCAGACACAAGTGCCAATAGTGTCATAATATTAGACCGTGGATGTAGAATGTCTCTTTTAAACGTACCTATAAGACAATAAAAAGTACAATCCTGTACAGACAGATAAACAGTGTCCAGGCATTATAGAGAAATTAAGGTTTGTACTGTTTGTAAATGGAATGGAATTCCTCTATTTAACATCTGGAGGCATCTGCCAAGACTGATAAGGTGTTTTCTGAATTTGAAGTTATTTCCTTAATATCCATTATTCCATTCTATACATTTATTTACAACGGGTGGGGCTGAATCATAAATGAACTATATCATAACTATAAAACGAGCAAAACTCAATCTTATCAGAATGTTTTTGAACCTGTATATAAACACGCCATGAGCACACATCATGATTTTGATCAATATCGGAGGTTTATAAAGCTTTTGTGAGTGAATATGTTCCTGGGTGGGTAACCAGTACGAAGACCTCGGAAAGCTCGAGGCGGTTTCCTCTCATTGTCTTCGACAGATGTGTGTGTTCAGCCTTAATGGTTCTCGTCGGTGCTATTTTTTCTACCTGATAGAGAGTTTACCGTAACCTATAACCTGACCTTAGACACGTACTTGTACAGTCTGGACTAAAAATATTACTCAACACCACTCCCAGAAATTTCTGCCCGTTGATAAATACAGTGTGATGAACGTTTGCATTGTACAAAGCTGTGCTGATGTTTATATGATGTATTGAAGTACAAATACTTAATATTAACCTCCTGAGACTCAGACTTTTCCCTGATGTGCGTTTTTTATTTCGTCCAGCTATTTGTCATTAGTAGGACCTAACAAGCATAAAAATAAAATTCTGTCTTTGTTTTTTTTCTAAAAACGGCTTCATGGACAACGTCCTCGTATGGAGACAGTAGGTCTAAAATAAAGAAACAATCGGCTAAAAGAACAAAAGTGTTTGATTGAAACTGTAAACATTAGAAAACATAAACAAACGTGATCATGTTATTGTACATAAATAAGCAACTTTTGAAAATAATGGAATCAATTGAGTGTTATGTTGTCATATGACCACTAGGTGGTACGGGCAGTGTCTCTATATGAGGCCAATGAGTAAACAATTTAAAAGAATTAAGTAGAACGGTGCAGAGAACCAGAAATGTAACGTCCTCATATGAGGACGCCGGGTCTCTAGATGTTAAGACTGACACACATTTACTCTCCAAGCTGGAAATCAGAATCTGGGCAACATCTTGTCTAATCAGTGCTCAAAGTTTCTGGGGTTTTGTTTGTTCCACTTTCTTTTCAAGCGTGATCACAGGTTGTCAAGGTCCTAGGACGCCAAAATGTCAATGTTTTGCTCACCGAACCTCTTAGTTATTACTTTTGTTTTCAGACATGATGCTCCATCGTCTTGGAAAAAGCATAGTTCATCTCCAGAGGATTGTTAGGAGACGTCATACTTGAGGATGTTTTGTGTACATTATTGATTATCTCACAACAAATCACACACAAACAATTGTGATCCGTACTATCATGTGGTCGTCTGCATGTCTAAGCTTTTTCCTTTTTATATTTGAGTCAGTGTCGTATCCAAAAGTTTGTGCATTCATCTCTGAGTATGACGCTGTGAGGCTTTGGGAGGGACCCTTCCCTTCCCTCCTCTTATTGTTGAGTTTGTTCACTACAGGAAATGTTTTACATAAGCAACAGTGCAGGGGAAGCTGGTGTCACAGGCCGTATTGTGTTTCAGAAGAAGTCTCCGGGCTTCCAGCTCGAAGGCCTCGAACCCTGGGCGTCAAACTGTGTGGTTCAGTGGTACAAGATTTTTCAGTTGTTCAAGCAAGACATCAGTCTGTCTCAGGGCATCCACACGCTGACTTGCCTCCACAACCTAAAGTTTTTTTTGCTTGTTTAGAGAAAATGACACAGAGAGGAAACTGTCACAGGAAGGACACGATTTCAAAACCTGACTGATAACCAACTGAGAAGTCGTTATTCTGATAATGTAGTTGGTTAAATGTCGTTTAACAGAAGCTTGTTGATGAACTGTTTGTTAGGAAAGCTAAACCATTTAAAAAACAGCTCTGGGAAATAAAAAAAAACAAGAGCCCACTTCAAAATTATATAATTCTAAATAATTTTATTTGTTTTACAATTTATAATGAGCTGCGTAGATGTTTTCTGTTCTGATTGTCATTTCACTTTGTAGAATAAAACAACACGGCTCATTTTGCTCGAACACAAACCCAGAAATAAGAAAATCAGAACTGGTTTCATAGGTTTTTTTTAATAGATTAAAATATCGAGTATATTATGTGATTAAATACTTGTTTTAATGGGAAAAACTTTGGGTTATTAAGTGGACGACTGGAGGTTCTAATACAGACTCTTTCTCAGTTGGGCTACTGAGAAAGACCCTTAACACTAAAACTTACAGTGTAGCCTTGTGGGTAGAACTTTGGGTTGTCGGCTGTTTTTTAATTTATCTTGAAGTTCACATTCAGGCTACACGGCTAACGGTGGGTCCTTGATCAAGACCCTTAACCTGCTGACCGGGTCATAGCACCTAGCCCTGACCTAATTGCGAAGAAAGAATTTTGTTTTGCTACAGATCTAAATATGTGTAATCACAAATAAAGGTGTTCTATTATGTTCTAATCGTGTCTCAGAATCAGGTCAGGAGTTAAGGGTGGGGTGGTGGTGGTGGTTGGGGTTATATAAAGCTAAGACGGGGCGAAACTGTCTCCTGGGGATCTGGTCACAATACCACATTCCTTAGCCCCGGTTCATTCTTCTCCGGCTTTACAAACCGCATCTGACAAAGGAAAGGAAAGTGCCCTCCCAGTACAGGTCTTGAAAGGAAGTGACACTGCGTTAGCCTAGAAATAGACTTCCACCTCCACCCGGAGCGGTGACACCGATGTGACCAGAGCACCAACGCCTACAGGACACAGGGCACAAGAGTTATCCATAAAAATATACACGCTGTATATACACCGATAGAACATGGAACCGTAGATTCTCTGTGGTTGTGGGTTAGGGTCATCCAAGCACCTCACATGTATTCCATTTTATTCCGACAGTGATCAGTGAGGTTGAGGGTTGAATCAAGGCTCTGAACAGGCCAGAAATCTTGACATAGGGTTGTTTTTTTAATATATAATAAAAGAGAGCAAACTCTATCAATGACAAATAGAACCGTTTGGAACCTGAGAGTTGATTGAGGGTTGAACTTGGCATCTAATTGATTGATTTAGAACACCAACGGCAAAGCCGAATTAAATAAGCAAAGCTGTCATCCAAGCAAGAGGGACTGTTTGTAGAATATAATACATAAAACATATCCAATATAGAGAAGAAAAGTCGAGAAAAAAACATGACGTGTACTGTATTTCTGATTATATAGTGTATATCAGGGGTCACCAACCTTTTTAAAGCTGAGGGCTACTTTTGGGGTAACAACTAATGCGGAGGGCGACCAGTTTGATACACACTTGTGACGTCACAATAATAATTATATAATTAATTATAATAAA
>JAOUQU010425340.1:0-10509 GCA_028566735.1 Ammoglanis amapaensis
TAATATACATGCAGCATTATGATTCATTTTTTACGCACTCGTTTGACCTGCTCTAAAAGGTCAAAACTGATAAACTGAAGTTAAAAATATGTCATAAATATTAATAGATTTCAGGTCAGGAGATTAGCTAGGTCCCGGAAACATCGCCTCTTTGCACCACCACTTTATTTTAATCTCTCTGTAAAGGACAAGGAGGTGTTAAAACGAATGTAATATAAAATATACCATTATTTATACATCAGAGTCAGAGAACTTTACAGGCCATTTACGAGACTGTTTGCTTGATAAGGTCATTTCTAAGTTTAAAGTGGAAATAGTCATTGTTTTAAAAAATGCATGTTTTTGGATTGTATGGGTTTACTGTATGCTTTCTGTATGGGCATGGATATACCTGAACTACTACACAGGAACCCCCCCGATTTGTTAATATGGCCTCCGTCTGCCAGTGCAAGGCGTAAATGTGGCTGGTTATGAGGAGAATGTTTGTATTTATGATTGATTTTAATGGCTGTTTAGGATGCCCAATGGTTAGCCATAAATCTATAAACAGCCAATCCTTTAGTTTTTTTTTATGTTTCATAAATTTTTGTGATTATTGATGCCATATATTACAGTCAATTCGGTTTATTTCTCAGACCGGATTTGAAATTCTCAATCTCCGCATCTCACTGTCACTTAGGCAAATCATAAAAGCTTTTCTCAATGTGTCTCACATTTTGCGACATTCATGCAGATGATCACGTTCAATTGTCTGCTTTTTTTTTCATTATCAATTGCTTATGTCGTGCTTATCAAAATTGTCTGTTGACTTGTCGTACCTCGAAACATTTCAGCTATAAGGATGTAGGTGATTCTGTAGGTCATTATATACAGAAATACTAAACATGTATATTTGAATAATCAGTCATACCGATGTGTACTATGTATCCTTCATACCTACATGTATTAAATTGTTCTTATGTGAACTTTGGCTTTCAGGTACGGTACAAACAGTGATTTGTGAAGGTTTAGCTCAATAATTGGTCAAAGAGATCTCAACCATAGGTCAACCTGTAACTGACCAACACTAATAGCAGTGTAGCGTCACAAAGTCTCGTAATGGAAAGACAAGGCCGTGTACAAGATGGACAGCCAGGAAGAGTTGTAAGGCTGTGATTTGTGATTTCCCAAATGAAATAAGGGCAACAATTGTTTACAATACAAGAAGGACAGGCCCTGCTGCGTCTGGTTCCTCTCAAGGTTTGTTCCTGTATTTTTTTAGGGAGTTTTTCCTTGCCACAGTTGCCCTCGGCTTGCTCAACAGGCATTTCTGTTGCTTTAAGACAATGTCTATTGTAAAAAGTGCTATATAAATAAAGTTGACTTGACTTGGACCATGTTTCAAAAGCGTCTTTTTATATGCTTAAGCTGGTCGTAGGGTGCAGATGAAGATCGGAACAACATTTGGATTTAATTGTAAGTCAAATGAAAGTGTAAATCAGAAATGGAAACTCGGATATAATGCTGCATAGTCACATAAATCTTGTTTTGTTTTGAAGTTGTTGTTGTTTTGCATTCTTATTCCATAGAGGACCTGTTTTCATTTCTTCCCAAAGAGGATGCTATATGTCCTGTAGTCATAGCAAATAATGCCTTAAGGCTGAGAGAGCTCCCGTAAGCCATTATATAGGAAAACATCTCTATTCATCTCCACCATTGACCGGGGTAATACTTACTGTCTACACTGTTATACTGACAACATGACTTCACTACATTTTTCATAGAAAATGACACACAGACTAGACATCCTGACACCACTGACAAGTTGATTGACATAAATATTTGCTTTTGAGCCTAAACCAAATGCAGGTATTCCATGGAGTTTGGGCTGTTTGCACTAACTGTTGTCGTGATGCCGATGGAAATCATGACGTGAGGAAAAACGCATCTAATCACACTTTCTTCGAAAGATGCCTGACCCACTACAACCTCAATCAAGATGTAACTGTTACTGTAAATAGATGAACACATCCCTGCTCGGATTCTCTTATATACATGACTGATGGCGTAGTGTCGTGGACAATGTTGCGGGATCAACTATAGGCAGAAGATGGTCGTGCATGCTGGGGCTCTTTGTACGTAAGAATCCACGCTGGCTGTTGTTAAGACATCAGCTTGATCAATATCTCTGTCAGCTTCTTCTTCTTGCTATTTGGTACTGGACGTCACAACAGCTACACTAGGACATGTTTATGTACCTGTCTCATCATGATCATATTCATATTCTTCACTTGAGATTTATTTCCTTACGGTCTCATTTTATGGCGTCCACATGACCAGACACTTAGCAGCTATGCTGCTTATAAGCAGACATCCTACTCCATAGAAACTCTGCAGATAAAACATACCAACTGCAAATACCAAATAAAAATGCCTTTCCGAACAATATAAGCCTGCACAAAATATGCTTTGTATTGCATTAGCCAGACAGCATTAGCAATTACCGTGACAAGTTCATTCCGTTTGATTTCATCGGTTGAGAAAAAATCTAAGGCAAGAATTGAAATAAAGCTTCAGGGCAACTCACAAAGACAAACAAAATGCACCCTGTGTCACTTAATCTTACTGTCCCCGTGTCCGATAGTCCCATCAATCTTGTCCAGAAATCTTTTGTGTTCAGATTCAAAATCCGCTACAAAAATATCCGCCATTATTCTTGTCTGACACTAAACGTGCACCGATCTGACCCGCAGTCTCTCGGACATACAGTACTTTCTTGCTATCTGTTGGAAGAGAAGACACGAGGGAGACTGTGCCCAGAGAATGAGCAAATGGCATTTCTGGAACCGGTACATGAGAAATTATTTTGGTGCACACACATTTTCAAGCCAAAATGCTACTTTTTTATAATCAAACAAGCAACCGAGGGTAGTGATGAGGCTTAGATGAGTCAACGCTCAGAAGCAAAAGTTGTTTTGTAAACAGGAACCCTGGTGATACACACAGATCGGGTGATAATTATGCTACGTTTGTGGTTCTGGATCTCCCTGCTGACATGTGCTTTTGCTCGGTGGATGTAATTTGTAGCAAAGCAGTGTGGAGACATCAAGGTATGGGGTATGATTGCTTAGGAAACCGACAAGCTACTCGCTTACTTGTTTTTAGTCAATCTGAACATACACTAAGCACAACTTTAGTCCTAGAATTGAGCGTCTAAGACATTTATATCTTAGATTTAGTATTTTACCTTGTAAAATAATACATATATCAAGCGTTTGTGTGTTTATGTGCTACACTCCTGGCCAGCAGTTTGACTGTTATGAGTGAAGAAAGGATGGAGGAGAAAGCATAGTATGATTGCCGATATATATGTATCTGTATGGCTATGTGTAAGAATCAGCTGCCCGATCGAGTCAAGTAGGATTGTAGCTCTCCTTGTGTAGGGGTCAGTATAGATGTAGTGTAAGAAAAAAATAATATTTAACTATACAAAATAACATGTCAAATTAGTTCATGACTATTGATGTTACACTATAGTGGAAAATATGTAATATATATATTTTCCCACAATCAGACGCCCTATAAAATGCTTTCAGTCTTGAAATAAGATATCCAGCATGCCTATGATCAAGCATTTACATACCTTTGCCAATAGAGAGATTTAAGATCATCGAGTTTGTTTTGGTTGTGTTTTTTTTTTTTTTAGGTCTTAACAGGGACGTGGTTCATCACGAAAAGCTCCTGGGTTTGATCCCCAGACCGGGTCCTTTCTGTGTGATGTGGGCTGTTTCCAGAAGTTCTGGTTTCCTCCGATAGTCTAAAAGCATGCAGTGAGGTGTATTGGGATATACAGTACTAAATGTCCCTATCGGTGATAATGTGTGTGACTGGCACATGGTGTGTACCTGTGATACCTATTTAAAATCTCCAGCAACCCCTGCCACCCTGAGTAGAAAAGTTGTTAAGATAGGGAAGGAGTCACGTATCAACACATACTATCTTACTGAGATAGTGACAAGTGAGTTGACTATTGCTCATGATTTCTGTTCCGATCCCATTATTCACTCCATGTAACAAAAATGCAACTTTGTTTGCATATTTATGTCTAATTTCGGTCCACAGTTAACAAGCACAAAGAATTATCTGCTCTCAATTTGTAATGCAAATGTAAAAACGATGCCGGTCTTGGTAAACAGCCAAGGTGCTCTATCACCTCAAAATGTCATCGACTCAATACAGGCTTATCAGTAAGAGTCCAGAGAGGAACGATCCCAGTATTCAGAAGGCAAAGAACTTGTTTTAATTCAACAACGTGTATGTCGGTGTTATTTACAGTATATTTAAAGTATATTTATTTATTTGCTATTTTTAGAACCTGGGAATAAATGATGTAGTAGGTTTGCCAGCCTGAAATGAAGGTTGTCGGTTGTTGGTGTCCCTTTGCTGGCCCTATAACCTTTACTTTAGCAGGAAAACATTTCCCATAAGACTTGGGGTTTAACGGCAAGAATTCACTGTTCAGGGATTCAATTTTGTCCATGAAATAGCGACACGGTGTGTGTTTGTACCATCCAGAGACTGTAAGATTTCCATATCATTAGCATTTCAGTTCATTTTGTATTTGGCTCTGGGTTCGATCCCCAGATAGGGTGATCTGGGTTAACACTAAATTGCACTAAATAACATTAAAGAATGTTTGATTCATTGTGTAATTAATAACTTTTCATATCGTTCATATATGGCTATTATTTTCAAGCTTTCTCCTGATAATGTTAATGGTTTGTTCTTTTAACGAATTTATCTATAAATTGTTTAATTTATCTGTGGATCAATGTTTTTCTTCACCTTTGTCAGTGCCTGGTCACTATATATAGTCAAATAAGAAGGAGCCATGGGATGTTTGGGGGGCAGATATACGCTAATCTAACACGCTAAACCGAGAGACGACAAACTGGGAGACTGGGAGTAAAATGATTTATTGATAACTGGATACCACAGTTATTGATTGTTTATGAAACGTTCATTAGTCTCCACTAATTGCTTTTTTTTTTACAGAATTCAGACTCTGTTTCCCACTTTATAACAATCATACGTCTTCAAACAATTTTAAAAGCCCCCCTAGCCACTATTCATCCTCTGAGTGGAAGCCCACAATTTCACGTGTCACCTGATTTCCCCGTCAATTCATCCACCATTTTCCATTCTCGTAAACCTCATATCCCCTATAATCTGTACCAACCCAGCATTCTCCTCAGCCTCTCGAAACATTCTTGTAATTACGCTCCAACACACTTTCAGGACAATCAATGCTTGATTGGAGTGAAAGACAGATTGGAAGTCTTTGGCTCTGGGTTGGCCATTAAAGGCAGTGAATTACATGGCACACGGCTAAATGATGCCCAAGGAGCTCTGCATTTCCCCTTGATGACTTTAATCACTCTGTACAAGATTGATACGTGAGTATTTTGCTGACAAAACACACATCATTTCAAGGAAGTTAAATGTTCTTCATAGCTTGATAGATTGTGAGTGAAATTGGATTATAATAAGGGTGAATTAATTTTTTAAATATCTTTATTTACATCGAGCATGGCAGGAATTTTATTCTGTGTAGCAATTATACACTTAACCACACGTAATTGTGAGGTTTGTCTACATCACATCATCTCTAATTCATACGTAGAAATGATTAAATGAATTTGATGGATGAATTATAGTATAAATCCAGAGGACAAATATAGAGGACTTTCATTTCAGGCTGGCAAACATACTACATCATTTATTCCCAGGGTCAGAAAAAAAAGTACACATGATTAAAACTGTGTATTTGGAAAATATGAGCCCAAAGATTCATTCTAATCGGTTTACAAAGACGCATAATAAGATTTCCCTTTAAGAAACTTTTGGAAACTACAATCATAAGATCCCATGTACATATAAAAACTAAGATAAAAGGCTTTCTAGGAGCGCTCGCTATGATAATTCAGGTGCGTTCAAAATTTGTCTTTTCTAATTTATGAGCGTGCTATCAACACAGCAGGGTGAACGTATAAAACGAGACGAGTAATGCTTTCATTGTTATTGCAGCCCCCGTTGTCATAAACAGCGGATAATTTTGGAAGGCTGGCTTGACACGGTTTCTATCATAATCCTTAGATGATATACATCATGCCAGTAAGATTACTTCACTTTTATTTGTCTAGGTTCATGAATCTTATCTCCGGAGGCCCAGGCGCAGAGAAGTTGACAGGAATTACAGAAGCAGAAAGGCCCCTCAAGGATGATTATTACACTAATACAATCTCCTCGTGAATTTCCATGAAACATCACGGACGACCAGCCCGTCCTTGAACCCTGGGCTGAAACTTATAAACTGTGACAATGCCTAATCCCCAACACACACCCCATCCCCATCCCCAACCCGCATGTCTGCAAACGAATCAAACACATCTGGGCTACAACAAAAAGTAATCAGGGAAAAATCAATGCTTTTCAGGTTTGTTTTTCCCTATTCTAGCATCGCCTCCTCTGCTTCATCTGTTCCCTGGGCTTTCACATGGACATCTATTATTCGTAGCTGTCTGAAATTCGAAATCGGAGTCCAGCTTGAAATTCTCTGCATGATTTATGGAGCAATGGCACTTGGTCAATAACAAACTTTTCACTCCATGAAACACTATCATCGTCTCTGCCCGATCGGCGTTGTTGTTGTTGTTGTTTTTTTTCTTCCCTTTGCTCTTTGTTATTACTGCCCATTGTGACTGCAAGCTAAATGGTTTGCAATTTCTGTCTCTCTTTTCAGCTGGACATAGACACTATAGTAACACTTTGGATGGCAAATTTAGTAATCACTATCAATGTCACTAAGTGAATAAGAACTGGGCCAAACAACGCCAGATAGCAAATAACTATTATTTTGTTGTATTGTTTTATACGTACTAATATCTTATCATCGGCTGCATGCCAAACATGCCAAACAAGCGTGGCCTGGGTTAATGTTTATTTTAGTCTTTGAATTGATAGTATATGATTTGTGCAGCACATTTAAATGACCGCTGTGGAAGCCATCAGCGATGAGCGCCCCTATTGCCCGCACCAGCAATCAGTGTTCGAGGCTCACCATCTCTCTTCATGGTTCATGGCTTCTTTTTTAGGTTCTGCAGACAGCGACTCGATCAGGATTCATTTTTAGTTTCTATTATTTTGTTTTATTTACATACACGTCGCTATAGCAACTCTCTGCATCTTTGGGTCTTGTGTCTTTCTGTCACATAACAGCACAACAAATATGGGCAAATTGGTGGGACACACACACACACACACACACACACACTCTTTCTTACTCTTTTGATAACTGTAATACTTGTCATGGTTCATTCAAGATGACATATGTGATTGTATTGAATCACACACAATGTGTGTCATTATCTAACTTTCAGTTATATGTCCTGTTTATAAGGCTTTTGAGCAAACACGAGAATCTCCCACTGACTGTTTGTGTCGACCAGTTTCTGTTATGTCATTTGCAGCTTTTATAAATGTACGTTTGGTTTTAAAGTCTGAGTCGTAACTGGCTGTAAGAAAGGGCACCAGAAATTTTCCCGTCAGATGCGGTCCTGGAAAAGGAGCTTTGTGAATGGTTTAGAAATCATCTACATTCTACATCCCTCTTGATTTTGGTTCAGGTGAAGTAACGTAGGCATGGCGCACACACAATAGATATCTTGACCTTAGAATGCATTGAAATACCTAATCTTGAAACACAGGAGCTGAGAGAATGAATCGTTGTCTTTCCATAAATGTCAAATGGCTAGTTAATTCAAGACAAAATTTGGGTGATGTCCCAAAATTATACATCTTTGAATTATGGGACCCATTATCTAAGGCAACATTCTTTATTTAAAACCATGATCATAAAAAGAGTTATAACATCATTATAACATCATTATAACATCATGTGACATATCAAAATGACTGCATTAAAGAAAAAGATGCATAAGTCTGCCTAACCAGTTCCTAATAGAATACTTAGAATACTTCATCACTGTGCTTTTTACATATTTAGGAATTATTCATCCACGCTTAACCACAATCTGTGCTATGAAGCATTCATTTACACACACTAGGGGGCAGCAGTGAACAAACGTGCACTACCCCCGGTGCTTAATTTATTGGCTCTTGAAATTGAACCGGCAGCCTTCAGGTCACAAGCCCAGTCCCCTAAACATCAGGCCACGACAGTGGATGATCAGCGTGATTGATATGGATGTAATGTCGTGCAGCTTTAATTTGCAGTTTGTCATCAAAGCTACTCCACCTCATATCTACACCAACCCAAAGGGTTGTAGCATGTTTTTCTTTTTGTGACCTTTTGTAGCCCGCTGTATGTGAAGATTCGATTCATGCTCGATTCTGGCAAAGACAACGGCTTTTAACATTACCCGATGACACAAGCCTGACCAATACCATTCTGTACAAATCACCAGAATAAGGTCAGTGTCATTTCTCAGTTGTGTCATGTAATGCCAAACGTAACTACAGCAGCTAGAGTGCAGAAAAAAAAAAAAAAAAAAAAAAAAGAAGATGATTCTGTTAAACTGGTTAAAAATCTCAGGCCACACTCAGTATATAATTCAGATCAGATTATGTCATAAATGGTCAGAATTGGCTACAAGCCATATGTTCAAGCCGTATGGTCACATTTCTATAATGTCCATACTCATTGTTCTTTATTCGCAGTGTTTGCTTGGCATCGAGCAGAGAAGTCTTAAACCTGTCCATGCTCTAATCAGAGAAACTTCAGAACAGTTCTAGTGCCAATGAAATGCCCATACGAGGTTTGTATCTCAGTAGGGAGTGCTAGCTTACTGGGTAATTCTTTAGGCTATCAATGAAAAGGTTGCAGGTTAAAATCATATACCATTTATATGCCAGCCCAAAGACATTTTGGGCTCCAGCTTCTAATAGCATTGTTTATAAGCCACTTTTTACTTGGCATTGTGCAGGTTGATCTAAAGCTTGTGTGACCTAATGAGACAAGATCCTGAACAGTTCTAGAGCCATTGCAGTGTTTATAGTGAGTTTGTAGCTCTGTGGGGAGTGCTAAACGGATAAGGATTGCCTATTGGGTAGATATTTGTGCTGTCAATTGAAAGGCTGAAGGTCTGAATCCAAGATATAATCATCATATAATCCATATACTAGCCCAATGATATTTAGACAGGTCCAGTGTCCCTGAGCATTATTCTTTATAATAAGTCTTCGCTTGGCATTAGGTACGGTGGGTATGGAGAACAGACAGGGGTAGCTTAGTGGGTGATCTTTAGGCTATTATTCAAAATGATGAGGGTTTGAACCTTTAAGCAAGGCCGTAAACCATAGAATGCATAACAAGGCGATGCACCAAGAATCGGCACTTTATGCGTCCATAGAATGACTGATGGTGTGCTCGGACCCTATCTGAGATGTGTAGAATGAATGATGTCGTACAGCACGTAGGTCTATGACAAATGGAGCTACTCGTCTGGCTTTTGTGTCCGGGTAATGCTAACAGATACCTGGAGCTGCATTCTGATGCCGTTACAGCCTGGCACAATGACATGAGATCTCATTGAAAGCAGTCAAGCCGTCATTTATTCTTCTGCTGTGTTAACCAAAGCCTGGGGGGTAATGTTGTCAAGCATGCAAAAGACTAAACAAGACAGTAATTGCTGTCTGATGTTAGTCTAACAGCTACTCTTCAATAAAGGCTAGAGGAGCTCATTACCTGGTTAGATTATGCATCTCTGATGGACTGAATTCCATTCAGGACTGGAAAAAGTCTACAGAACAACACTTATTTGGTTATATGTATGTACGTTTTATTGGGTATTGGGAAGCGTGCTTGGTGAAACTGTGATCCAGCCCCCAAAGCTAGCTACTCGTGTCTCTAAACGCCTGCCACTAAGAAAAACGATCACCAGGAGACGCTGAGGATTTAGGAAAACTAATACTTTTCAGGTCAGTGTAAACAAAGAGCACACAGAATACTCAGAATAAAAAGCTCATCTAAAAAAAAACAACAAGTGCAAATACACACCAGCTCTTTACTGCACCAGCTGAGCTTAGTTTAATGACTCAGCACGGCCTCCAGGCCGATCGAAAATAGCCCCAGAGTCCAGTCCATCGCATTAGCCCTAATTAACACTGCAGCTCATGGGGTTTGTAGTTTGTTTTGAACTATCGCGCCTTCTGCTAGACGAACTGAACTGAGAACCATCAGCCTGTGAGCTGATATTAGCCAGAATTACCCCTGGATTAACATCTATGTCTGAGTGTTCCTCATGTCTCGTTCACGTTAACGATTCAAATCAAATCAAATCAAATCAAAGTTTATTTGTCACATACATAATGATACACAGTACAACCGGCAGTGAAATGCTTTGTAACTACTCCATCCTAACACTTAAAACTTAATTACGGTTAACAAGCTAGAAAAATAGAGTATAAATGAACCTAATAATTGTAAACAATGTAAACACAAGGGTAATT
>JAOUQU010425350.1:0-10508 GCA_028566735.1 Ammoglanis amapaensis
CGACCAATGGAATTTGGCCGACTAGTAATTTTTTCGGTCGACCAACGAATAATCGATTATTTGCGGACAGCCCTAGCTGTGATGAATCCCCAGTTTCGGGGATTACTGGGGTCAGACCTTGGCTTGTGCGCTTGTGTGTTTTTGCGGTATGTACAGTGTCTACATACTTCAAAACGAATATCCACACCATTTATTAATGTAAGTGCACAAATCTTTGTTTTTAGCGCTATAAACACCTTCAGTTCTTTGTTTGTCTTGCAAGGTTTGAAACCGTTTACTGTACAGACACACGTTGGCTGGATCATGTGGTTCATTGCTCAGAGCACAGGAGTGTAGTAAATTCAATAAACATCTCTATAATGAATTGGCCACATGTATAAGCGCTTCTTAATCTTTGAGAGCACTTTAATGAGATCCATCCAGCATTTGACACACAATAGTCCATGTTGTGGAACTGGATTTGAATGCTTTCGTTGTGTCTTCAAGATTAGTACTTATATTGTTTACTTCCAGAAATATGAAAACAATGTTTTGTTGGGTTAGGATGAATTAAGACTCAGTTAAGGGTGGAATCCTACACATCAAGTACTTTCATGTGATCCACCATCAACCCAAAGTACATACAAGACAGAAAGTGACATCAAAGTTAAAACAATCATTGCTTTGTCTGTCTCTCTCTCTTTGTGTATCTCTCTCTCTCTCTCTCTCTCTCTCTCTCTCTCTCTATTCGTTTATATGGTGACAGACACGATCAAGTAAGGACGTGAGCTTGGACTGAAAGATGACCATGGGATGGGATTAATGATGTATGGAGACAGTGAGGCCTCTAGTGTATTGTGGCGTACCTAACACGGTGACAAAAGCAGTTATTTTCATTGCTCCCATTCTAGCTCTGCTGTCTCTCCACAAAAGCAAAACTACACCAATATGGCTATTATGGTCATCCATGGGTTACGCTAAACAGTAATGGACCTTGTGCGGGTATGACTGGAGGAGGAAGGATAATGAACATCTTTTGCTGCTGTAATTGTCTCTTTCTTGATTCCAGCTTTCCCACAACCAGGCCTGGGTGGAGTGCCGGTGGCCTTGTTTGTCTCCACTTTGACTGTGGATGGAAGTGTTAGCATATCCTTTATCCAGCCACCAAGATGCAAATAGCAAGGCTCTGCCAGCCCTAAATCTATATCAGTCCCAGTCTGCATTCCAGTGGTTCGCTCGCAAGCCTATAACTCAGCATGAGGTTCAACTCAAAACCTAATGCACAGAATTAGAAGAAGAAAAGTACTTTGTTTGTTTGTTGTTTTATTCAAAAACAGTTCCTTTATCACTATTTTCAACTACTTTACTGAACTAGTATAATAGGGTTTAATAAATATGAAAATGTCGGCTGAGTGATGCATTTGCAATTCCAAATGGAGAAAACTACTTTAAATCCGGTTTGTTTTGTCACATCCTTGTAGATTAGATTAGAATAGATTAGATTCAACTTTATTGTCATTGTGCAGAGTCGACTACAAAGCCAACGAAATGCAGTAGCATCTAACCAGAAGTGCAAGATGGAGATTATTTACATCTAGTACAGTAAAGTGCGTAAAGTAACAGTTGTGTAAGCAGATAGTTTAATAGAATAATCTTAATATTGAGTACAGAATTAGTGTGGTAGAAGTATAGAAATAGATTTATGCTACAATGATAACTCACAGATACATCATGTGTTATTAAAACAGCTATATAACTATGTAACAGGTGAGGATATGTCAGATTATATAATCTATAAAAGATATATACAGTATATACAGTATTGTGCACGTGATGCAAATGGTGCAATAGTGACATGTGCAGAATAAGTTTGGTATGTAAAGTGCAGATATGCAGATAAATGATTACAGAGAGTTCAGCAAGGTTATTGTAGTTCATTCACTGATGAACACACAAACATTATTATTTGAAAGTACTTACATATTCTTGATTCGGTATGCTGTGCAGAGTCCGCAAAGTTTGCCAAGATCACAAAACTCATTTTAAAATCCTTATTGTCATCTTGTTCCTGAACTGGGACACGAAAATGAAACAAAGCCTGACGGTTCTGTTAATTAGTTGGGAGAATGTGTAAGCAGTTATGTTGTTTTTTGCAGCCAACAACACAACATTGTTCATCATATTATGCACGGCGTACAGAAATAAAGCTACAGCAGCTCAATGGTAGTATGTGAGGTTCTGGTGAGGTCTGTCAGGTGATGGTTGGTGCAGAGCAGGTTCTGTGCAAATTTCACTAGCGAAGGCCAAACTATTTTTACTGATTTGTGTGGAATTACAGTTTGGAATAACATATCCCTTTTTAAATGTACATAATTAATGTCATTTCTTCATGATCTTATACTTACTGTCGTTTTATATTAAGTGCAATAATCATTTAACCTACACAGAACTAAGAACAACTAATGTTGTGTTCAGCTGTAACCATAACAAGGCATTACAGTGTCCCTGTTCAGCCTGAGAACTCGGTATCTTGTCATAAATTCCATTCCGCTGGGGCTAGTGGAGTTACAGTCTGTCTTAATTCATCCAGAACATGCCTTTAAAATGATGCTCAGGCTCCAGATGCTGCATTTGTTTGGTATTTATATGTTTTTTTTACTGTTATTGACATAATAACATCTGGTTTTTTTTGTTATAAAATATTTTGTTAAAATATTATGAATCATACCTAAAGCAATCTGGGGCATTCTGTGTGGAGTTTGCATGTTCTTCCTATGTCTGCCTGGGTGTTAGAGTTCTCCGGTTTCCCCCTACAGTCCAAAGACATGTAGTCAGGTTAATTGGAGATACATGTGTATCATGTGTTTGTATCTGTATCCTGCAACAGACCTGTTCAGGTGTTTAGAGTTTTTACCCAATGATACCAAAAATACTGATTGGCTAACTGGTTGCATGGTAGTGTAGTGGGTAGTATTGTTGTCTCAGAAAGACCCGGCTTAGGTGGTCCAACTTTTGCATGTTCTCCATGAGTTCTCCGAGTTAGATCTACTCGGGTTACTCCTTTTGTGTTAGATTTTTGCCCATTAAATAAGAGCCCCTTATGACCCTGACTAGGATGACGCAGTGGTAAATCAGCCAAAAAATTAACAACAAATTTAAGATTCATAAATATAGTATGCAGATCATTTAAAATTTGGTTTGTCGTATTAGATGAAACCAAATGTTTATGTCTCCATGGCAACCATAACCTGGTGATTAGAGGACTGCTTGTGATCAAATGATTGCTGGTTCAATTCCTGAGATTCAACAGGTCATAACTGAAAAGTTTGCTCAATGCTGCCCCTTAGTGTGTGTTCACTAGTGTATCTAAATGTTTGTTTCACTGCACACATTGGGTTGAAGGTGGAGGATTCATGAAAAACTGTGAAAAAAAGCGGTCTGGAAACGGTCGCTTGAATTTTCAAATGTTGTTACTTTTCACATCTCCCGAATCCATTTCAAAGCCTGAGCAAACTTGTGTGTCACAGACCATTAAAATGAAGTCGAGTTAAACGACAGTCTGCAGACGATCTGATATGTTTGTTCAATTTTAGGTTTTGCTGCCTTAATTAAATTCAGCTACTATAAAAAGGAGCAATTTTGGACACTTATACTATATTTTTCTTGAATTATGGAGCTCCAGAGTGGAATCTTGAACGATTTAAAATGCTTATCACATATGAATCTTTGAATTATGCATGAACTCATGTTAAAATACCAACAGCTTTTCATCACACGAAGGAGCATTGCCAGGAGAGGACTATAGCCTAACACTCCTCTGGGGAGAAATGGAACTCCTTCACCTTGTGTTACGTAGAAATAAAAGCAGCGCTTCCCTGCTGCTGGCTGAACTATAATAATTTAACTAAAACATCTGTTAAAATGCTTCTGCATCTTGGCACCAGCCGTGACTTTTGTTTCCTTACTGACTGGAATTTAGTGATAAAAACAGGCTCTGGGTATAAAATGTGATTTCAGGTTTGTGTTAAAAGCTTCTGTTCTGTATTAAAATGATCATGCAGTAGTGAGACTAGTCTTCCAGACCTGGCTTACCATGGAGTTCACATGCTAACAGTTTAGCAAAATAGCTTCATCTACGTCGGACAGTATACCACACTACTTATGTGTAGTATGTGTTTATATATGTGTTTATATATGTGTGTGTTTACATATGTGTTTATATATGTTTATAGGATTTGAGCTGAATTTCACAGTATGTCCATATTTTATGACGTGCTGGCAAAGGTTGAAAATGTTTCGTAGCTTTAAAAACTTCATGAACATGTTTTATAGAGCCCATAGACATATGCTACCTTGTTTAAAATGGGCAGTGAACCCAACAACTACTCACCAGCATGTTATTATTACCACCTGTGAATATATGAAAAGGCATTATATATCTAATTAAAATATTCAGTAATATCCACTTTGTGAATCTTAACTACTTAATTACAAGAACAATAGCACAACATTCTAAACTTGATATGTGACTACTGTAAAACATATATAAAAGTTCAGGGGGGGCATGAGCTTCTATTACTGTAATGCCACTATATGTGGTGCATTATGGGGTATAACAAGATTCCTATATGGAATTAACATGTTATGTGGGTTTCTCTTAAGAGCTCCGCTTTCTTTCCACAGTTTAAAGACACGCAAGTGAGACAAATTAGAGAGACAAAATTGTCCATAACCATAACTACGATGTTAAGATGTCTCTCTCTCTCTCTCTCTCTCTCTCTCTCTCTCTCTCTCTCTCTCTCTCTCTCTCTCTAGAACAGAATATTGCTTGGTTCTGTTGCCATTTATTATTTTTTAACTGGATCCATAAGTCTTTATTAGCTTTAGCAGGTGGAAGGAAGTTTGGTTTTTATCTTCTCTCAGTGTCAGCTGTGTTTACACTTCCTCTCTTTAAGCAGACACTCAGCCATTTATTTTCTTGATGCCAGAATATTTTTTTAATTCATGCTTGTTTTTACAAGTAAAAAGGATTTGCAGTTACCATCTCAAAGTTGCTCAAAGTGGTCACTTTTAAAATACTATCTAAGAACTATAAATCACACAAATGTAAGTGAGCAGATGTAAAAGTGTAGCACTTCTAGTAAAGTGAAATGACTGTATAGATGCACAACGATCTGGCATAACATTATGACCACCATGCTTATATTGTGTTCCCCTGTTGCATCTTGCTGCCAATATGCGATTACACTTTGAAAATATATATTTTTATTTTTAGACCCTCATCCAAAGCCACTTATATTACACTTACAGTGTACACTGTGAACAATTGAGGGTTTAGAATCCTGCTTAAAAAACTTGAACCAGCTGCCTTCTGATAACTTGTCCAAAACTTTAACCACTAAGCCCTTATTTTTATTAGAACCAGCATTAATTATTTAGCAATTTGAGCTTTATTAGATTGTCTATTTCAAATGATGCGCCTTAATAAGCTTTGACTGTTCATGGCTCTGTTGCTGGTTTACTACTGTTCCTTCAATGGAACACTTTTGAATAGATTCTGATCACTGCAGACCGGGAACACCCCACAAGAGATGCATTGTTCGAAATTCTCTGACCTAGTGGATTAGCCATCACAATTTGGCCCTTGTCAAACTCGAATCCATATTTTTTTTGTTTATCTTACATTACCTTTGATGATGAAATATTTATTTGCTGTTTTTTATAACCCACCTAATAACAGGTGTCATGATTATGAGATTCAGTGTTATTAACTTTACCTGTCAGTGGTATATTAGGTAGATAGGTAGGTAGGTCAGTAGGTAGGTAGGTTGGTAAGTAGGTAAGTAGATACTTTATTATCTCCAATGTAATTAATAAATGAAGACAATCTTTAAAGATAATAATTAATAAATGAAGATAATCTTTAAAACGTTTCGGGGCCCCTTAATGAAATAAAGCTATAGCCTAGTATTTAGGGTACAGAACTAGTAATCCAAAGAACAAACCCTAGTTCAAACCTCATCACTGCCAGGTTGCTATTATTGGGCCCTTGAGCAAGGCCGTTCAGTGCAACCTTCATTGCTCTGACTACATACTGTAACTGTTCTGTATGATAAATGCATCTATTAAATGCTGAAACAGTAAATGTTGATCAAGCAATTAAATTCTTCTTCTTAACAATTCAAAGTGCTACAAAGCCAAACTGTCCTCGAATGATTGGATTTGACAACAAAAATGTTTACATTCATTAATATGAGTAAATGTAACATTATATAACCAGATTATGAAGCAAACCAGTCTGTATAGAAGCTCTAAACAAATAACACACAACTCTGTTCTTTTACTTGTCTTAATCGATTTATTAGCCAATATTTCTACTAATATTTTGTCTTATGCCTGTAGAATAAAGAGTCGTAATGATGTGTACCAGATGATAAGTGTGAGCCTCACTATGTAACATGTGAGTAGAACCATATGCTGAGTTTTTACTGAGAGATCATACTTTCTCGGCACTCGAGCCACATCTGCATTGTAGGAATGCAGTGTGTAAAAGGATCCTGCGTGTAAAGGGATCCTGATATGGCTCAGAACCAAAAGTGTCTGCACTGCTAGTGGGGTTCATCAAATTCCACAAGCCGTGTGTTCACCCAAAGTGTATTTGGTTGTAGGCGATTGAGTTTAACAATCCATCTACGGTACTCTGGCGACTCGAGCCGAATGTTAAATCAGCAAAACCCACCACTTTGGCACCATAACCAAGATCTCGAATTCCTGACACAAGTAAAGGAAGCGAATTGAATTCAGTGCTTGCTATGGATCTATATACGGACTGGTAAGTCAGTAATGCTATGCTTTTCTGGAGTTGCATTGTAGACTGCAAGGCGGCAATATAAATAGTCTGCAAAAGCATAATCAGTTGCACACAATGCAGATAAACTGATTTTATGGAGGCTTGCGTTTTGCATTATATTGTTTCAAACCATCATAGAGTTGCTAAGACTGAATCTAGTAGTGTTTCTAGTATGTTTTATAGTGCCTATGTGGCTTTGTCTGTGCCACCCTATTCACTGGGATGCACAAATCAGTGCATTACAGTGTTGCTCCGAAGCTCTGGTATAAATAAAAATGCTTGAGTTATGGAAGGCATGCCAAAATCATTAATGATTCACTGTTGTGACCCTTAGCAACAGCAGCCGAAAGACTTTACTCACATGATTCCAGTTAATGGTACAACTTAAGCTGGACCCGGGTCACTGATATAATTGACTGGTCCACAATTTCCCCCAAACCTTCAATTACCAAGATCGTCTGGGGTGAACGAGACACGATTATGTGGAGCCACAGACTGTCCAGGAGTTCACTACTTACTCTGATTTGGGCCTGGGAGGAGATCCCCCAGGACACCATCCATCATCTCACCAGGAGCATGCTCAGATGGGGTTGGAAGTGAATGCAGGCATGTGAGGGGTCATAGACGCCCCTGAGTCACTTCATACGAATTTGATCAGATTTATTTATTTTACAAATATTAAAAAAATTATACATTCTTTCATCTACTGGGTTTAGCTAGGTACCTTTAAAGCAAGGCGTATAAAAGAGTCTTTACATCATGTTCCTTTTACTTCAATAAAGACTGGTAAGACATGTTGTCATTACAATATACTGTATTATTATATATTGTACCTCAGTGCAAAACTGCAGCATGTGTAAATATTTCATGAACATGTTAGCACTTGTTTAAAAAGTCTGAGTGGAGGAACTAATGAATAAGCATTTCATGTTGAATAGTCTCTATTCTGAGGTTTCTCTTTCCTTGATATGATAATCATATGATAGAATAGTAACCATGGTGAATGTAAACTAAGCCCTGCTACAATTCAGTAAATTGCAGTACGGTTAAACTGTAGAGTTTGTTCATTCCTGCAGTGGCTTGTGCAGAAATCTTGCTGCACACCAGGAAAGACTGGCTTAGGATAGACCGGATTGTATATCCTATCCATGTAGTATTTTGCCAGTTCCACAATTCAGTCCACTCCTCTTTACATCATGTTCAAAATGCAGCTGCTAATTTACTCACACACACAAAGGAAAGGGAGCACATTTCACCCAGCCTCGCATTCTTTCTTTGGCCAGTTAAATACTGTGTTCAATGTAAGGTTCTTTTATTTGTATTTAAAGCTCTCCATGGTGTTGCCTACATCTCTGATCTCATTTGTAATGATTTCAACTCTCAGAATCTTAAAATAATCTGACCTGATTAGAGTTGCTACTTAATGACCAGCACACAAGTCCAAATGTGATCAGGCTTTCTGTGTGGCTGTGTAAGATTATGCAATGTGCACTCAAAAGACCCAAGCACTGACGAGATTGGACCTTTTTAATCAAACCATAATCAAGATTATGGAACAGTTAGCCGCTGGATGTTGTTCCGTAACTCAAGACTAAAAACGTCCTTTTATTATTTGGTCTACGATAATAGCTGAGAGTAGTCATGTTTGTTGTGTTGTTTTTAAATGGATTGTGTTTCGGACCGGGGGGTTAGTGTGTCCAAATGATCTACTTCATATGAACCTGTTTTACTTTTTTGGTTAAGATTTTTGTTACAAAAATTCTATATAAATAAAATTAACTGAAACATAGTTGCTGGCTCTTCTATCGGCATCCTGGTTTTTGCTCTGTTAAACTGCTGAACCCAATCTGGTGTGGTTTTTCCACTAACACTTGGATCTTTTTCCTGGGAACTGCAGCTGTTGAACTATTTTTTTATGTTCACTGACGAGCTGAATTCAGAAGCAGTGTGACGATCCTCTTAAGAGCGGGTTTCATGCTTAAATCCTTGCGTAGCAGTGGGCTGAGAGGCAGATTTGTCAGCTGTCCTTGGTTTCACCTGTTACTAAAATTTTCCTGTTGCCGACTGGTGGATTTACCAGCTAGCTGATCAACAAGTTTTACTTTTTAACACAAACACGACTAGCAAAAGTACGTTTTAGTCTTGAGTTACAGAACAAGTGACAAAAACCCCTAATATCCAGCTGTTCTGTAATCTTGAGGCCGTGATTAAAAACATCCAATCTCATCACTGCTCGAGTCTGTTAAATGCACATTGCACAATCTTATACAGCCACAGAGAAAGCTCGGTCACGTTTGGACTTTATCTGAGAACGCTGGTCATTTAATAGCAACTTTGATAGGTTATATTTGTTATTTAGTAACTTTGTCTTTGTAACTGATTCTTTTTTGGCATTTAAAATAAACAACAGTTCTAATTTGGTCACAAATCTAATAAATCAGTACATTGAACAAACATTTCTCTTCCCACGCTCCAGAAGTGACTGTATTGTACGTTTTCTTTGAATGGCAGATCCATATCCTTGTGTGGGTGCTTAATAAATGACAGATTCCCAGACTTTGCCTAGCAAGAACAATGTTACAAATGAACTGTATTTAGTTTATGTTTCTATTAAGTAGCTGACCCAATGGTCATTAACCACAGCCAATGGATCTAGGCTAAACATCTGAAGAGGCAGGATACAGTTCCAGCAGTGTGTTTGTTTAAAGGAAGAGCCAGTCATCAGCGAGGGAGCGAGGCTAACAGTGCTTTTGACAACATGATGAGCGAGGTCAGTACAGAGGTGATCCAGGTGCTCCCAGCTGTCTGTCATGTGTCTATGCTTGTAAGTGTGTGTGTGTGTGTGTGTGTGTGTGTGTGTGTGTGTGTGTGTGTGTGTGTGTGTGTGTGTGTGTGTGTGTGTGGAGTGCTTTTCTGTCTTAGTCCTAACTTGTATAGATTCATGTGGGGCAGGGTATGCAGTGAAGTCTCCTAGCATTACTCGCCTCAATGCTCCCCATCATCAAGTGTTTTTGTGCCCCTGTTATTATCAAAATCATAGTCCTGACAGCCAAATCTTTCAGCATGGCTTCAAGAGAGATAAATAAGTTCAAATGATTGAGCAAAGACTGGATTTTATAATAATAGTGTTCCGTTTTTATATGCACCATAAACCCCAAAGTAATGTAAAACATTGTATTTATTTTCTTACAGTTTAACATTTTTGCTTGTACAGTAATATTAAAGTACTAATCTGTCAACAGGAGGGTTTTTTTAATGATATTTTAGTTTTTAGGTGTCTGTGTAGTTCTACATTTTGCACGTTAATTTGCTGCAGCTTTTTGAAACTTGATTGTTACACGAAATGTGCTATTGTTTAAAATAAGTTAATTCAATATATTATAAGATCTTTTAAAAGCATCCAGAAATGGGTACACCTTTGAATGTGGGCCAAAACCAAATAGTGACCACTTCCCACTGAACATCGACGGTTCCTCTGTGGAGCTCGTCAAGAGCACCATATTCCTTGGTGCTAACATGGACCCTCAACAAGGGACATCAAGGGTCAGTGGAGCCTACTGGGTAGAGCGTTGGGCTGGGAACCCAAAGGTTGGGGTTCAAAACCAGGCTCTGCTACACTCCGCTACACTGCTGGGTCCTTGAGCAAGACCCTTAACCCTGTCTGCTCCAGGGGCGCTGT
>JAOUQU010425379.1:0-10506 GCA_028566735.1 Ammoglanis amapaensis
ATTTCACATTTCCGATCGACCTAGTGCATGTTTTTGGACTGTAGGAGGAAACCAGAGTACCCGGAGGAAACCCACGCTGACACGGGGAGAACATGCAAACTCCGCACAGAAAGTCCCGAGCCTGACCCGGATAGGGATCGAACCCGGAACTTCTTGCTGTGAGGCGACAGTGCTGTAACCACTCAGCCACCGTGCCGCCGTGAAGAGTGTAAGGTGAACAAAATCAAGGAAGTATCATTCATTTGAGACAATGTTTGTTTGTTTGTTTGTTTGTTTGTTTGTTTGCGCTTGTGCCACCTCGTCTCATTGATTTGAAAGGCACGATGCTAACCGTTGTATGTATACGTCTGAGGAGCAGGTTCGAATAAGCCAACTTATATTGCGACGACTTTAGTAGAACCCGAGGCCGCTCACTGGGATTCCGAACACGCTCTTCACGTCGCCCCCTGTTGGTTTCTTTAGGTGTTTCTGTTTAACAAAACCACATGTGACGTTACACGATACTAAAATTAAAATAAATTGGGTTTAGCATTAGGAAGCAGTAATGAGTGCAAATAATGAAATACAGCCGAGCTAATAAAACCTAACGCCATGCTGATCGTCAGCATTTTAGAACCCAACCCTCATCTAATACCCCCCCCCCCCAAACTCACACATGGTCCATATGATGTAGATTTGGTTTGCTCTCTCTCTCTCTCTCTCTCTCTCACTCTTTAAGAACCCCACGGTTTACTGCACAAATTACAGGCTCCTCTCACACAACCCCCGTGTCAACATTCCTCGCCCAGGGCTCTCATCCCCCCCCCCCATCCCCACCCCCTTCCATTCGTCCAAAACAGAGCCCCCGACCGATCACGCCCCCGCTTGTCTTCTCCAGCACTAGATGAGTATCTCCCCAGGTGTGAGGAGTCTCAAAGTCACATCACTCCTCACGTCTCTCCTCGGAGCACGGACTGCTCTCTACACCTCTCCTCGCGTCTACAGGTGAGACACAGGTGAGACTCGGGTGAGACGTCGGGCTCTTTTCTTCTGGGTGTCTCTTTAATTTTCAGATCCTCTGAACCTCTGGAGCAGCTGGATCACGCTCCCGTCCAGGGTCTCCCGACAGCAAACATGCTTTTTATCTGGGAACAGTGAGCCAGACGTTGCCTGCTGAGATCGTTTGTGTGGTGCTTTACACGGTCACGATTAAACGATGAGCTCTGATACGGGGTGTGAGGGGTACGAGGACGCAAAGACTTTGTTACCCAATACTTTACGATGCTGAATTATTCAGTAGATATCTAGTCACTACATTATTTTGCTGGTCTAAAGCTCGGGTAAATAGGAAGGCTGTGGAAGGAAGGACATCTGGTCTAATAGATGATGACTTTATTCTTTTCCCCAATTCAGCCGGCAGGTCTGTTTGTCATGTTGTGTTATAATGTGTGTGTGTGTGTGTGTTCGTTCCTCCCTCTGTCATGGTTCCAGTGTATTTAAATGAGTTCCGTCTGTAAGATAAGAACCAAGAACCTCCTCCGGCTGGTCTGCTTCAGATCACGTCTCACGTCACTTCTGTCTTCTCTTATCTGTCGTCCACTCAGCTCGGCGTCTCTCTTCATCCTGGGCTTAATTACAGTCGCGGGGACACACAGGAACTCAGAGGGACCCTGAACAGGAACCCTGAGGAACATACGCTACCACGGAACTGGACACCACTGTGAGTATCGAACCTGTAACCGTCTTGATCGAACCGTTATTGGTCTAATCCAGGATCTTGAGGATTCTTGAGCGAGACCGTTTACTCTGTCTGCTCCAGGGGGCGCCGTACAATATCTGACTTTGGTTTAGTGTCTATACAAGTCGGGCTGTACTGTAAATGTGTACACGTGTATTGATTAATAAAGACGTTCCATTCTATTCTGTTCAGTTCTATTTAGTTCCAAAGCTCATTAGACTGCACACGAAAACTTTTATTTGTTGTTGTTGTTGTTGTTGTTGTTATTGTTATAAGTTTGATGCTGGTGTGCTTGGTAGTGGTTCTATGAAACATGGTGCATATGTAAATATTGTGTTTATTGTTATGCGGGTATTAAGTATGCGGTTAGGATACAAGACTAGGAATCCAAAGGATGCCGGTTCAAACCTCACCAAGGCTAGATTGCTGCTGTGTGGCCCTTGAGCGAGGCCCTTAACTCTCAATAGCTCTGACTGTGTAGTGTACCCGTACTGTAAGTCGCTTTGGATAAAAAGCTGACAAGGAATGATTATTTTCACTGCTATTGATGCCATTATTATTTACGTATATTATTATTATTTTTAATTATTATTTAATCACCCTTTCTGTCGTTCTTTATGCTGTACGTCTTTGTTCGAGGATCTTGTAGCTCTTCTTGATTAAATGGAGAAGGTTCCGGTTCTCCTGTTCTGCATTCTCCAGTTTCTGTACTGGTGCCGTGCTGGTCCGACCGAGTCCGTCAGTTTCTACTACCAGCACATCAGGAACAGCAGCGCCAACACCCACCGTATGTTTATTCACATCACATATACACGTATGTGTGTGTGTGTGTGTGTGTTAATAATTTGCTGTATGGTTGGTACAGTTTTATCTTCTGTGGTGAAGTTACGTCTCCAGACTCAGTCTCGTCCCGTCCTCACGACCAGCGGCAGTAATGCAACCCTGCCGTGTCTCTTTTGGCACGAGGGGTCATCCACGGGGCCCCGCGTGTTGTGGCTGAAGTGGTCCTGGGTCCCGGCGGCTGGGGGCCGCGAGCTGCCGGTGCTGGTGATGTCCGGTCCTCATCAGCGGAGTTTCGGGAGATTCAAGGGCCGAGTTTATCTCCGGCAGGACCATCCAGGAGACGCCTCGCTCATTATCAGCGGGGTGGTCGTGGACGACGGCGGCCGCTATCGCTGTGAGGTCATCGATGGTCTGGAGGATGAGAGCGTAGCAGTGGATCTGAGTCTCAGAGGTACTACCAGTATCATTACTGTGATTATGTATACTATGCTCTATATGTATACTAATAAATAATCTATAGTGCATTTATAATATTCTATACTATCTGCAAATATGAGTTTAAAACTCGCATCACTGTAATTGTTTTTCCTTTTAATATAATAGAAAAACATGTTGATATGACATTTGAACATTTAGGGACGTGTCTTTGAGTACAGAACATAACATCCAACATTTTCATTCTCTAGAACCCGGCGCAACACAATATAATATAACATATAATGTTTTATTTATCTGAAAATGTGCTTCGGTTTATTTCAACATAATGAAATGAACAATAATGAAGCCATGAAAGTGATTTGTAGCATTGCATGTATGATTATTAAACCTCTGTTGTGTACAGGGTGGCCAGATTGTGCACTCCCCCCCCCATAAATATGATTTTAGCACTGAGTATTTTATACTCAGTAACAGATGTGATAAATGTAGATGTAAAATGTAGTAAAAATAAAAGTACTCTCCACGTGTGGTTCCAGGTGTGGTGTTCCCGTACCAGCCTCTTCATGGGCGGTACATGTTGACCTTCTCTGCAGCCCAGAAGGCGTGTCAGGATCAAGGTGCCATCATGGCTACACCCGATCAGCTCCAAGCCGCTTGGCTGGATGGGCTCCACTGGTGTAACGCAGGCTGGCTGGCGGACGGGTCCGTGCGGTACCCCATCACCATTCCCCGGGAGCAGTGTGGAGGCACGGGCGTGGCGGCCGGCATACGGAACTACGGTCGCAGACCCCGACACTGGCACCGCTTCGATGTTTTCTGCTTCGCCCCCGACCATCAAGGTACTTTCACTGTACACTCAGATATGAGCGTTATGAGGCACCGTACATTGTACCGTTATGCATATTCCACCTCATATTGCACAGTCAGGGTTCGAGTCCACCTCCAGCACACCAGTCTATTGTTATATATGTAGAAAATTGCACTTTATATTGAATTTTTAAATAATAATACACAATACATAGTTATCTATTGCATATACCTCATATTTATATTATAGTTTTAATAACTGTTGCACATTATTATTGTATTTATTTCTATATTCTGCACCTCATATTTTAGTTTTATTTAAATCTCATTCTTTTTTCTATGTGTGACGTCACACTACTCATCAGTTCACTGCTGGTTTACATGAGTGTGGTTTGATTTTGCATGTTAATAGCGCCCTCTGCTGTATATGTTTATGGTTTACAGTTTCTAATCAGGTGTTTCTATCCAAAGTGACTTACAATTACAACTGAACGCTGAGGTTGGAGCAGTTAAAGGTTAAGGGCCTCACTCAAGGGCCTAACTTGGTGGTACTGGGGCTTGACCTGGTGATCTTCTGATCTCTAGCTCTATTACTGGTTTATATATAAAGCAGCACAGATATAAAACATGCGCGCACACACACAAACACACACACGAGGAGATTCTCTTGCCTGAATAAAAGCTCCTGGTTTGGTGTGTGTGTGTGTGTGTTTCAGGGCAGGTGTACTTCCTGCCGACTCTCCTGAACTTCACTCGGGCGGGGAACGCCTGTGAGGAGCATGGAGCTCAGATGGCGAATGTGGGGCAGATCTTTGCTGCCTGGAGATTTCAGGGTCTGGACCGTTGTGATGCCGGGTGGCTTACTGACGGCAGCCTGCGTTACCCCATCTCTCAGCCTCGGCCCAACTGTGGCCCCCAGGAACCCGGCATTCGGTCCTTTGGATTCCCGCCCTCTCATCGCCAGCACGGCGTCTACTGCTATAAATCCATGTAACGTGAACGGGTGTATCGAGCGGAGGAAAATCTGGAATACTCACTGAACCGTTGGGCTTCGGGACGCACCGGCGGCGTTTTATGTTTACCAAAAATATTTACTTTTTTACACATTAAGTTACATTTCTGATTCATGTGGAATCTATTTAATCTACATTGTACCACCAAAATACTTTAAATCACTCAACCATGATTTATACAGCAGAGGGCGCTCTTAACACAAAATGCAGTACCAGCATTTTTGGCTTAGTTTTTACCTACCTGTGAAATAAAAATCACTGTTTACGGATTAGTTTTATTGTGAATGCGCTGGTGCTGGAGGTATTTCGACTCCACTATTAAGAATCATAACAAAAAAATCATAAATGTTTGTGGGTTGTTGTAGAACTTGTTTTTTTCATGGTATTTTGATGTGTTTATATTGTGATTGTGTTATTTTTAGTGTCTCCGTATTAAAAACACACCGATGAATTAATAATGAACGTGATTAAATGTGCCATTTTAAACACACGTGAATCAGGTAATAATAAAATGTTTATTTCATATCTCTCAAATGTAACACCATTAATGAATCACAATCAGAAAATATAATTATTATTAATAATAATAATAATATAATCATTATAATAATCTTTTCCATTTCTATTTCATATGAAAACGCCCCATAAATATTAAAAACCTTTAAATAATGAATTTATCTGTGAATCATCTTGAAGGAGCTCCGGGTCTGTCAGGAGAAAAGGGTGCGGTGCATAAATCAAGCCCTAAATGAGACCATTCATCCTAAATAACATACACACACACGCGTGCGCACACATGCGCACACACACACACACACACACTGCACACTGTGATGTTATTTAGTTTTTAAAACATCATCAGATGAGGTTCCTGACTGGATTCCAGCTGCTGAAGAGACGTTCTGTTCCCGCTCAAGTGTTGAATACCTTCTCTGAGTAAAAAATCCTGCCCCCCCCCCCACCCCCAATCCGTCAAAAAATACAGGCGTGGTTTTGAAACATTAAGAGTAGTAACGGTGAACCGTGGAACGGTTCATTCGGTAAACTAGGATAACTAGTGAGTCTTACGATTAGATTCTCAGACGTCTACTTAAACGTTAAAATAAATCTATCGATTCTATACAATAGATGAGCGTTCCCTGACCCCTGTGTTACGGCCTGGTTCCGGTCACTCTACTGTAAAAGCTACAAAACGACACATTTCACACGTTACTATGTCATATCACCACTAGGTGGGAGTATTTTATTGCAGCAAACAAGTTCCGTCTGTGATCAGTGTAGTTATTCACAATCTTATATCTTCTATCGAGTTCCGATACTGTTTGTCAGACTGGATCTACAGCGAGATTTATAATTTAAATATTTAACTTTTTTAATGTGTTTTAGTTTCTATATTCATATTTAACATTGCAGGGAGAGAAACGAATTCAGTTATCCTGATTGTCAAGCGAATCCCTGCCGTTCCTGATTCTCAAGCTTCCAACTTTATAGAATAATTAAACGCAATTATTTTCATGTGGAGAAAAACGAAAAGGCGGTGATAGTGAGGCCTGTGTGATGGAATAATAATAAAGGATCTATTATAAATCTCTAGGTAAGCGTGGGTGTGTATGGGCGTGGTAGGGAGGCGCCGCCTCTCACTAACACCACCACACACCAGCGAGGCGTCTTTAAGGCGTCTGGAACCTGGAGTGCCGCTCTTAAAGCCTTTTAGCCGTGCCCCGCACAGCTAAGAGTAAAACCAACACCGAAATAAAGAAATCGTTTCTCTCGGTGTTTAACACCAGACCGAGGCAGGTTCGTTTCTCCGGCCCTGCTCACGACCACGCGCTCGAACCATTACCGATGTTTTAGGGCTTTATAAAGGGTCTGAATCTGGCGTGTGAATGACATGAGAACTGAAGAAACACAAACAATAAACACGTTCAGGATTTTATCACTGATTAATCATTTTAAATAAATAAACTTTATGTAAACTCTTCGTTTAGGATTTTCTTCCGAGTCCTCGAATGGCACGCCAACTGAACACCACCACAACACAACCCCAAACCCCACCGAACCCGACTGTAAAGTTCTGCATGTTTCTGTAAAGATCTGGAACATTCTAGAAAGTATCCTGAAGTTCACTAAGGTTCTGAAAAGATTTATAGAGTTCTGTAAAGTTCTGGAAGGTTCTGGAAGGTTCTGTACAGTTGTATAGAGTTCTGTAAAGTTCAGGAAGGTTCTGTACAGTTGTATAGAGTTCTGTAAAGTTCAGGAAGGTTCTGTACAGTTGTGTAGAGTTCTGTAAAGTTCAGGAAGGTTCTGTACAGTTTTATAGAGTTCTGTAAAGTCCAGGAAGGTTCCGTATTGTTTTTTTCTTTTGAAGGTTCAGTCAAGTTCTGTAAGGATCAGTCAGGTTCTCTTAAGTTTCGTAAAGTTCAGTAAGACTCTGTAAAGTTCGGGGTGTTTGGATCGTGTGTTTGTGGTGTTCAGATGCGCGTAGAGAAATCCAATTACACTAGCTACGGGACGTACGCTACCTTCGTAAACATTTTATGTTTATATACAGGGCGAGGATTCGTAAAATAGCACATTTTTTATCTACCGCTGGCGCTTCAGAAACGCTTCGGAAACGCTTCCCATCATTCCAACATCTAACTTAACTAGCTGTGTTTAACACCGACGCTCCCGCCGACGTTCTCCGGGCGGCTCGATGTCTGATGGACCGTTTCCGTAGTCGTCTGCTGGTGTCTGTGGGGGAGAGAAAAGTGGAGAGGAAGTGATGTCAGAAAACTGCACGGTGCTTTGCATTGTGGCCAGACACAGACCCCGAACGTTCGTGCTAATCATTTAAGATTCCTTTGAGAATCGCAGTAGTTCAGTAATCCTCCACTAGGTGGTGCTTGTTTCTCCACATACAGGTTTGCGGACCTAGTGCTGAGTTTTCAGACATCTACACACACATTTTACACAGCAGTGTCACGCCTTGCTTAACTGTAATTAAAGAATGTGTGTGTGTGTGTGTGTGTGTGTGTGTGTGTGTGTGTGTGTGTGTGTGTGTGTGTGTGATCGCCATCTTGTGGAGGATTAATGTCATTGTTTGTACAATAAGATGCATTGTTTATAATGTAATTATTATTTATTGATAACTTACGAGCTTTGCATTCCACCTGTGGCTCCTCCCACCGTCCGTTTCCCATGCAGCGCACCACAGGTAGGTGGCGCTGTCTGAAGCCCTCACTACACTGGTATCGGATTATAGAGTTGACCTGATAGCGTTCCTTCTTGTTCCCAAATGTTCTGGCGTTCTTCACTTCCGGCGGCTGATCGCAAGTGACTGTGGGGTGGGAAAAAACGTTATCGCATCAGTGAGTGGAGTTTTGTATGTTCTCTTTACATCCAACATGTGGGTTTCCACTCGTGGTCCAGTTCTGTCCAGTTGTTAAGTTTAGTAAAGTTCGGTTAAATTCTTTCTAAAAGGGCTTTCTGTGCATGTTCTCCCTGTGTCTGTGTGGGCTCCTCCTCAAGTCTAAAGACATGCAGTCAAGTTAATTGGGGAGACTGATTGTCCTGTGTATGTGTGTGTACTGGACTGGCGACCTGTTCATGTGTTTAGTATATTCTCCCAGTGTGCCAGTGGCTGATGGTATCACATGGTGTGTCCGGTGTATCATGTGTTGTGATTTTGTACCAGGTCCTGTCTTGCATGTGAATGGTAGGTGGTAGTTGCAGGGCACGTCGTTCCACTGGCCGTTCTCATGCCAGATCATCACCACACAGTCCTCGCCAGAGTTGAAGTAATTGTCGGGTTGGTTCGGCCTCCAGTTCTCGTATTGCTGAGGAAGAGAGACATGCAGGTCAGAGTCCAGCGCAGGACGACAGAAATAAACCTCAATGAAGTTAAAAAGTTTGGGTACCATCGGGGTTCCATCCGACCACTGGAAATCATTCTGGAACGTTTTATCATTCAGTCCGATCCACTGGTAATCCTGAGCGTGGGCTGAGAGAGAGACAGAGAGAGAGAGACAGAGACAGAGAGAGAGAGAGAGAGAGAGAGAGAGTTCTTTTTATTAAATAATGATTTTATTTAAATATTATTCAGATGTTTGCTCTGCAGTATGAATGTGTATATTTCTCATTCCAATAAAGTGAATTGATTTAAGAGAGAGAGAGAGAGCCAGGGAGAGAGAGAGAGAGAGAGACACTAAACACGGTCGCTGTACTCACAGTTGACGAAGGTCTGCTCCTCCGGGTTGGTGATACTGACCAGGTGAGCGTTGAGACTCCTGCAGTGCTGCTCGGCCTCTTCCCAGGTCTCCCTCGCGGGGAAGTGCAGGTAACAGTGACCCTGAAACTTAACCCAGCCCTCCTCACAGCTGTCCACATCTGGAGCGACACACCAGCGGATCAGACACACACCTCATGATTCAAGTTCCAGATATTCATTACACCTTTAGATATAATTTCCCTTCACTGTAAACGTCTGGAGACTGTGCGACGCTTTCGGAGATGATTTGGGTATTGAACCTTCCACCTTCTCCCCAACAACTTCACTTCTATAAAAACCTTCACAGACTTCTGGACATTCGTGCAGTAAGAAATGCAGCGGATCAGTATGGAGGACCAAAAACGATAGCAGTATAAATGTTTTTTTTAAATGTTTATCTATACATTTCCATGTGTTGTTTATATATTTATTGATTTCTACATTTAATTATCCCCCCACACAAACAAGTCTACATTTATTTATTTATTTTATATTTGTTTCTTCATTTATTCATTCAATAATTTCCATGTTTCTACGTTTATTTATTTATATTTTCACACTTCTACATTCATTTATTTGTATTTCCATTTTCTACATTAATTTATTTGTTAATAAATGAATTTTATTATATGTTTACTTATTTATACTTCTGTCAGTTTTGGTCCTCCATAGATCAGCGCCCGGCACGAGAAGCAGAATCTCAAATGCAATAAAATAAATTCTCGCAATTTAATTTATTGCTCTAAATAAAAAAGAGTTTAGAGCTCGAACCTGCTGCCCCTTATAGCCATCACTTTTTAGAGAGTATAATCACTAGAGGAGCTGATAATAAATGTTCCTGTATCAGTTCCTCTATCATCCACTTTACCATCAGCCTTCAGTTTTAACCCTAGAAGGAGCTACTGGAACGCTCCGCCTGTGACCACTAGCATGAGCTGGCTTGTTTTTGAGAGATGGTTAGTGAAATTAGCTGAAGCCGAACCTCGTACCGATCTCACAGCGATCCCCTCCATAGCTGGGCAGGCATAAGCATTTGAAAGCGTCCTTTACCTCCACACACGTGGCTCCATTGGCACAAGGGTTTGATTGGCACACATCAACCTCTGAAAATAAAGGTTCTGCGATTAAGACTAGCCACTACAGAGAGAGCCGTGAGCGGGGTAGAACATCACGGCCGGGACGAATCTGAACTCGTGAACTACAGTACCGGTCGAAAAACAGGACACACCGTCTCGTTCAGTACTTTTTTATTATTATTTACGACCTTGTAGATCAATACTGATGACCTCCAGCTCATCCCTGATCATCTCAGCCGGGTTTAGGTCAGATGATTGTGGAGGCCAGTTTGGCTGAAAGTTCTGCCATCCATCCATCCATCCAGCCACCCATCATCTAGTTCAGGGGTCACCAACGTGGTGACCAGGGCACCAGGTCGCCCGCGAGGACCTCATGAGTCGCCCGCGGGCCTGTTCTAAAAACAGCTCATAATAGTGAAAGTT
>JAOUQU010425399.1:0-10504 GCA_028566735.1 Ammoglanis amapaensis
TTCTCCCGAAAATCGGCTAAAACAGTGTAAACATTTCTAGCTGCATTAATACTTTTGCGAATTGTTCGGTTCAATAGCGGATTCACCCGCGCTCGGTATTGTGATGAGAATCATTATCAGTCCCAGAATCTCTCTTCAGGCGCATCCACTTTATTGTGATCTGTGGCAGCCTGGCATTAAAGGTAAAACTTCACAAATGTGGATCCCGGTCTAAATGGTATTTTTAGTCGACTACTAGTCGGTTAGTTGGAGTAAATGACCACTGGTCGACCAACAAAATCCTTGGTTGTGGACAGCCCTAATTGACACTATATGCCCAAGAAAATAGTTTCAGAAATGCCCCTGGCTAGAAAAAGATTTTCTTTTTATCATTTAAATGCAAAATATGTTTGCTCAGCAAATAATGCTCAGCAGATCATTTACTTTACCTTTCTATTAAAATTTTAAAACAATAACCATTCATATATCAACATTTTAATCTATACCTGGTGTAATAAAAAACATTTACACAAAAACATCATCCCAAATCAAAGCATGATGCTGAAGGAGTTACCGAACAATTTCATATAATAAAATAAAACTGCATATTTATTCATCCTAAGAGGCAACATCTGGATGGATGAACATAACCCAGAACAATCCAAAGACAAGTCTGTCCAACAGCTTAAGCAATAGCAAACTGTAATCAAACAAAAAGAAATGATAGGAGGCAACCTAACAAATTTTCATTGGACAAACTATTAAAAATATTCTTTAATATTTAATAATAAATAAAAACTTTAATAAAGTTTTCTTTTTGGATAGAATACTACATACTGTACTGAAATATTGTGTCTGTTACCTGATGGTCACTGAGTGCTTTATAATCTGGACACAAAAACAAAATGCACATTTCCAACAAAATTTTAAACAATTGTATTTCATTTGAATACCAATCAATAAGATTTGTGAAGCAATATGTGTGCATTACAATTTAGTAAACACAGTTAATTGTAGTGATATCTTGCATATATCCAGACTTTAGAAGCACTGTAGAAGTTGTAATACTTGTAGATTACTTCTTTACCTCTAAAAGAAACAGAAATAAAAGAGAAAAAAGGTGCAAACCCACCGATATAGATGTTAGTTGCTGTCCACATGTTCTTATGCTTTAAAATGACGTGTAGTACTAGTGAGTTTCCTACAAGTCCTGAAACCATGATGATGGAGAACACCAGCGGTACCAGCCAGGCGTCCACCAGAACCGGCACGGCGGGGACGAAGCTCACATCCTCCCACAAAAACGGAGCTTCACAAGAGTCGTTTGTGAAATTCGACTCGTTCATTTTCACGTATTTCTTGAACTGTACGTGATAACTGCAGCGCCGCTGAACATTTATGTTGGTATCGGCCAGGCTGAACCACCTTCATCGAACAGGTGAGCATCTTCTCGTGTCTCCTCTGCGCGAGCCTTATAACGGACAATCCCAGCACGTGCCTGAGTGCGCGCGCAGCTTTTATATCAACCAAGCTTCGCGTCAACGACTTGAAAAAAGGTCGGTTTTTATTAGTATTTAATCATTTTTTTTGGCTCGAGTTGTCTTAAAAAGTTTATGGGTAATTAATTCACAAGTGTACTACAAAACTGATATTTTTACTTATTTCAGAGCTCTTCAGTGAGGCTATTATCTCGGGTTTGTTTGTGAAAATAGCAATGTAATAAGTTTCCCTATCCACTATTTAGTCTATTTAAATTAGTTTGTTAACATTTTACTGTAAACTAAATACTGATATTGGTTTGGTTGCTAAATTTAAGAAGAAATAAACAAACAAGCTTTTTTGTATCAGTTTAACAGACTAATTTGAAGGTCAATCTGTTCCAATGTTATCAAGGTCTTATGTTGTTATAAAAGAAGTACTAATACTAAGAATTGTAGGATGTACTATGTATATATTTTATTTTACTTTACGTTACTACAACTCATAATTTTCAACTGTCACACAAAGCTCTAACAAACAACCCAAAGCATCTTATTATCAGTCATATTTTATTTATGCCACATGCATCTATATGTACACACAATTATACTACATTTACAGTACATGAAGCAAAAAAAAAACCTCTAGGCAATATATTAATATTTAACATTAAGGACAAAGTGATGTCCGCATTTTACAAAAAAAGCCCAGCATGTTTGAGACACTTGGCTTTAGATGAATGAAATATTTTTATTTTTGACTTTGTGTAGAACTCGACATTCATGAGTTTGTTGCCTGAGAAAATGAGCAACCACAGTTTTTAGTTAGCAGTTTTGAAACCTGCAAAACCATCATATCGGCTAGTCGGTGATGAAGTCTCAAAGTGTAATCTCACAATGTAAAATTCTTTAAAATGAATGACATAAAAATGGGTGCGACTGACATTGGCATGCACGAATGGTCCAAGTGCAAGCTGATAAAGAAGTCATAAACTCATTGACAAAAATTAGGACTTGGGCAGATGTTACAGACCTGGATGGTATCATTACTGTATTGAAAAGAACCATGTCACACTATGCTACAAAAGTTTGGTCATTAACAGTAGTTGAAAGATAATCCTACTGTCTAAATTGTAAACTCTTGGATTAATGTGCAGTTTCCAAACTATACTGATACAAAAGTGATTTTATTTTTTAAAATCAGGAAGGTTAAATAGCACCAAGCATGGCAGTTTCTACCATGTTAACATTACATGGCTTGACCACAAAAATGTAAAGGCCATATATTCAATATTCATAATTAGAATTATTCATTAAGCATAAATTGCTTCAAACCAATAGCAATAGAACCAGAACCAGATATACACTCAGCACTTTATTAATGGGGTGTGAGCTTGTTCTTAGACAATGGGTGACATAGATGCTTTAAATTTGGGGGACCTTCTATCCAACATGCACAGGAACAAAGAATTCTTTTTCACCTGCATAAGGTGACTGCACATGAGAGTCTCACACAGGTCACCATTATTCCCCATCTGTGTGCAGACATCATCGCACAGGCAGCAACAGGTCACCATTATTCCCCATCGGTGTGCAGACATCATCGCACAGGCAGCAATGTGGTGCACCACAACTGAAAATGATAATAAAATCTCATATGATAATTTACTTGTTTTTAACTAGCAATAAATAATAGTAATTTGGTGGGGCATTAGTGTATTCTGGAAATAATTCAACATTAAATAGAAATCTGTCACCTCTGCAGTGGTCTCGGAAGAAGATGCTAAAAGCTGTCATCCGTAAACCATTTGCAGGCACCTGATTTATTTGTATTTTTGTATATCAAGCTGTTTTAATGTTCATGTAAATGTTAAACGTACCTCTAAGTAAACAAATAAACTACCAAAGAATTTGGTAAAAAATCTCGAAATTAATAAAAATTATATGTTCTGTATATGAATTTATGTTTAGACCAAGAAACATGCATTAAACAGACGTATTTACTGCACCTAAGCAAGCCTGCAAAAAAGCAGCTATCTGATGGACACACATATGTTTGACTACTTTACAAATAAAAGTATTACCTTTGTGAAGTCATTAAAAGTTCTAGAAAGCTTTAACAAATATAAGTGCCTCATCCAGCAACTGACCGTAATCGGTAGTTGGTTCATGACCCTATGCAAGTAAACGACATATTTGTAATAAAAATGAACACAAAGCTGACCAGTAAATAAAAGAAGTTGGACTTCTATATTTTATACTGGCCAGTTCAAGTGGCAGTGCTGGATTACTTCAGTCATCTCAGCTCTTCTGCTCCAAAAAAGCTGAAAGTAGTGGGGACGGGGGGAGGAATCCCTCCTGTTTGTTCACAACTTTTGTTTGGCGAGTACCATTATAGGTGGTACCTGTTATAAAACACATAGGTTTGTTAATTTTGTATTTAGCAGACACAAATACTCCTGCAAAACATTCAATCACTACAAAGAAACAATGTCATCAATTACTGTGGTGTAACTGTTCAGTATACTTACTAGCTGAGGCAAGATCCATGTACTGGCAAACAGCATGAAGCAACAGCCTGTCAAAACTGGTGGCCATAAACATGATTTATTAATTAAGTCCTCTTTGAAGAAAGGGTTCAAAATGTGTAAGGTTTGTGCGAGTGTTTAATTACAGTTTGATCAGCATATGCATTCAGTGTTTCTTCTCTTATAGAAAGCCTACCTGCTGGTAAGCTTGGTAACATAAATAGACTGTGGGTGAGCTTCAAAGAAAGTCAACAATTCAGACTCCAAAAGCTCCAGCGTTGCCTTAAATTGAAAGTGAAATGAATAAAATGTTGCATGAGCATACTTTATTAGTGTCACTTGCAACAACAGTTGGATTTTAATGGGGAAAAACTTACTGTTGGCACATGTTTGCGTTTTAATGTTGCACGCAACCGACGATCAATCCGTTGGAAACATTCCTGAGCATTAAAGGCAGGGTTTACTAATAAAAGAAAAAATGTTATGGAATGTGGCAGAACAATCTTTACTCATTCTTACCGAGGGCCACATCAACATTATGCCGGCCAGCTTAGCATCATTGGTAACATTTCCTGCTTGAATTATTTTTTAATTTTGCACATTCATTCTTCTTTCCACATTGTACATCTATATCAACACTTCTGGACCATCATAACATATTGTACTTTGTACTTTACAAGTACAATAATCTTTCTCACAGTTCTAAAACATAGGGACAGCATTTAAGGGCTTCCCATACATGCATCTAAACATCCTAGATGTCGTATAGACAACTGAAGTCATGAATCTTTTTTTAGTTCTCATTATGATCATATTCTGTGTTCCGGATTCGTTTTCAAACACACCCAATGTGTATGTTTATAAGCATATGCCTCACACTCTCTTTGGTCTTTGAGGCCCTTGTTGGAGTTACTTTTTCTTGCTGCCTCTCCTGGTAGCAGGGCCAGCAGTTTCTCCTGCTCCTCTCCTGAGCGGTTCAGGAAGTCGCTCCAGTACTGAGAGGAATTCGAAATGTGATTTTAAAAGACACAACCGCATATGTAAATGAATCGATTAAATAGACTGCGGTACCTCCACGTAGTTGGTGCAGGCTTCAGTGAAGATAGAGGGAGATGCAGTCTCGCTAGCTTCTGCCTCGTCTTTACAACACTCATCTCGCTCCAGGAGATTATCCAGGTAGCGGGCTATTCATCATTCAGGAAGAGATAAATTGCATCTATTTAAACTATTAAAATTCTGCAAATGACTAATAGTATTAACATGTAAAAATTTTAAGAATTCGAAATGACCCACATTTAATCTTAGTCATTTTGAATTTTCATCATTTTTGTTTAACGTTTGTCCTCACAGAGGAAGAAAAGAAAACATGCTGGCTTCATTTCAGAGAAAGGTATTGAGCAAATCGAATGTAAATGTAAAGCCACATACTGTTCTCTAGTCTTCTAAGGCTTTTCTTTCCCTTCGCTTTGGGTGTGAGGTCAGAACGGCGTATAGCTTGGCTTATAAAGTATTGCTTCTTTTTGGCAGGAGAAACCCTTTTGGCAGGGGAGCTGGGCAACGAGGAGCAGCGCTCTTCAATGAAGCTAGGACACAAATAAAAACACAGCTCTTTAATAACAGGACTGTTATGTTTGTTTTTCTTTATAAAAATACAAAAATGGTAGTGACCGCTACATTAATTTAAATCCAAAAATATAAATAGCAGACACGGACACTTCACTAACCTAATCACATTTAATTCCGGAAATTTAATGCATTCTAAACAGGGTCTAACAATTTTACTTTTCATGGTAAGCTATGGTCTGGTTCATGGCGGCACGGTGGCTGAGTGGTTCAGCACTGTCGCCTCACAGCGAGAAGTCCCGGGTTCGATCCCCGGGTCAGGCTGGGGACTTTCTGTGCGGAAGTTTGCATGTTCTCCCCGTGTCAGCGTGGGTTTCCTCCGGGCACTCCGGTTTCCGGAATCTCCATAATCTTCCATAATCTGCTATGGCGACCCCTACCTGCCGTACCCAAAATAACTTTTTTTGGAATAAACCAGAATGCACACTTCACCACGCTTATCGATTATCTTTTGAAAGTTTTAAAACAATAAAGTAACTATTAGACACTAAATTGTTTATAATATATTCTGTATGAGCAGAATTAGAACGTAAATAAACAGAATGTGCAGTCATGGTTTCTTTGTTTTGTTTATTGATTGACAGGATATTAAGGCAGGTTTACTATGGCTAGTACGTTGCTTGAGCTCACTTATCAAATGAACTGTACAAAAAAAAGACGTTAACAGACCTGCTTTACATTACATTTAAAAAAAAAACAAATAAAATGTTTAGACGCCAACAAGTTTGTTTATTTGTCATTTATTGCTGAATTAGACGTCACCGACACTGGTAAACAAAACAGTCACTGAGAGCAAGTCACAACAATGCTAACACCTGCTAGCGCTAGCAAGAACCGAACAAGCACTCACATTATATCGTGGTCTTCGTGATTATCGACGTGATTAAGTACAACCATCTCGCAGGTTTAAATCAAGAGATTAATAGAATTGAATGAAATTATGGCCTTTGTGTCCAAAGCAGCCGCGAAGCTAAATGTAGCTCTGTAGCCGAACACCTATTTCTGTCGTTACTGACAGTTGCCAGATTGCGCACAAATCCCACAGCAGTGTTTATGTTAACATACGTGGTTAGTGGCAGGGTTGCCAGATTGCGCAACAAAATCCTGCTACCCGTGTTTATGTTAACACAAACGGTTAATGGCAGGGTTGCCAAATTGCGCAACCAACTCCAACAGCAGGGTTTAATAATGACTTAGAATGTTAATGACAGGGTTGCCAGATTGCGCACAAATCCCACAGCAGTGTTTATGTCAACATATGTAATTAGTGGCAGGGTTGCCAGATTGCGCAACAAAATCCTGCTACCCGAGTTTATGTTAACACAAACGGTTAATGGCAAGGGTGCCAAATTGCGCAACAAAATCCAACAGCAGGGTTTTATAATGACTTACAATGTTAATGACAGGGTTGCCAGATTGCGCACAAAATCTCACAGCCGGTGCTTATATTTTCATACACACGTCAGAGACATATAGCTAATTACGACAAATTATAGTGGGGATGCTGGGTTGATTCTTCTTCTTCTTATTATTATGTCAATCACTCAGTTAACACAATGTCTTATTTAAATAACTATAGATTCAGAACCAGTCAGAAGACTTTTAGTTCTTCTTGTTGACGCTTCAACGTAGTTTTTATATTGTGCAGAAGTGGCAGTAGTGAGCACATGTGTCCGACGTGGTGGGAGGCCCTAGCCATGACACTCAAGGAGCAGTTAGGGGGTTAGCTGCCCGGGGAGGTCAAAGGCACATTGGTTGTAACCTCACAACTCTGTGAATTGAACCCGCAACCTTTTGATCACAAGCCCAGTCATCTAACCACAAGGCCACTTATTTATCAAATGTGATTTGTTACGTTCCACCTGGTAAGTCGTTAACACAATCATACAAAAGCTTTGGGTCAGAACGTGACTCATAGATGTTCTTCAATAGAGGTCTCAAAATCATCCAAGTCCTCCAGATCTGATCACCACCACATTTGACTGTTGGATTTGCGTCACGAAAATGTCCAAAATACTGGTAGTTGGGAATCAAACTCACAGCCTTCTTGCTGTCAGTGCTACTCACGGAGACACCCCTATAAAAAAAATAAAATAAACCAAAGCTGTTTTGTTCACATATATATTATATTACAGATTGATATTCTCATGCGAATACACTGCACTTTCTTATAAATAAAATGATTTTTACTGCAGCAAATAGACAGCTAACGTTCTCAATGTTCTGAAAGTAAATGCAACAATCGTGAGGAACAAATGAATTGTCTTGACCTACTGTGTGTCAGATAGTGAAGACTTGCTCAGAGCGGGTCAGTGTGACACGGTTTTGACAGTAAAAGTGTTGAGTAATTATACGTCGCTTTTCACTTCAGAAGTGCTGGACACTTAAGTGCTGTGCCACCCTCCTTCTACCCTTGCTGCCAAAACACTTAAGATCCAAAGTACATTGACATAAATGTTTGATTTTGATGAAGTAGAAGTTAAATCAGTATATAAAACAAAGAAAAAACGTAATAATTGTATTTATAAATAAATTATTATTTGATATATTATAATACACAAAATGCAGTTTATAAAGTGCATAATATTTGCATTGACCGTTTTCGTGAAGTGCCTCTAAAATGGATCATGAACAAAACTCACTTTAAGGGTTGCCTCAGTGCATTGTGGTCTGCATTACGATCTTGATCTGGGTTTACAACAGATGTCCTTCAAGGTACTATTTATCCCGGCACTACAATTTCTGTGTACCTACAGGGCAATTTATTATCTGCACTTTTTTGGACTATGGGATGAAACCGGAGCATGCAGAGGAAACACCCATCCACAGCAAAAAAATAACTTTCTTGTCTGGGGTTGAACCCAGGACCTTCTTGCATTGAGGTGACAGTGCTGCCCACAAGTTAAATGTGCAAGACTTGACCAAAATTGACCAAATAAATGTAACAGTACAAGTCCTGCAATACTACCAAGAGATAAATACATTTAAAAATATTTTTTTCTGACAAACATTCGGTAAACTGCGATTCATGCTGTAAAGCACCATTTAGATTCTCTTCTCCTATTCAGATTGGTCCTGAGATTATAAAATATTTAAGTTCACAATTTCATTAATTCATTCATCTAAATTAGCCACTTCATTCTCATCAAGGCAACTGTGGGTCTGAGGTTTCCCACAAACCCTAAAAGATAAAGCACCGTGGAGTTCCCAGGGCATCACAAGCTCGGGGCGATTTAAAGTGCTCATTCCACTGGTGAAACCAAACCAAACTTATATAGAAATGCTGAGATCATTCATAACCCATCCCAGATAGTAACTGAAGGCAAGGTTCTGGAACCCAGAACAGCCAGAACGCTGTAGGTCCTCAGGTCTTGACGACAAACAGCTCGGTAAGATCTCTGCTCAGAGATTTTTCTATATTCTCACTCCATTAACTTCTGACTCCACTACAGGTCTCATCTGGATTAATTCAGGAGCCAGTCCATTACACTTGCTTTGCGGATGAGAAACCGAAGCAGCCTGGGGAAAAGATACTGATACTGATGTCCTAGGTGCAGAAGGGAAAGGGGAAGTTTGATTAGACTGTGCTTGTTTGCTGGATGAAGGTGTTACGGATGTACTGTTTACAGCCACCTCTCGAAGTCGGTCATCATCATCCATCTGCTCTTTGGCAAAGTTAACAAACACCTAAAGAAGGACACAACATAGCTTTAGTTTTAGAGAAGTGGTACTTGTAGTAATATAAGGAACCTTAGAATAATTTTAAGAGAAATTATGATGGTACGAGTTGGTCTTTAGCTACTTAGCTAGTTAGAGAGACTGAAAGAGCTTATAGTTCAGATATAGCGGGGAGGTTTGGACGCTGTAATAAGCTCTGACAGGGTGGCATGAGGTCATAAAGTGAATTAACGCTGTGTCAACTCAACGCGAAACAATTCATCCATATCAACAGCATTGTTTTGCTTTGAGTTCTATGTCAAGGTCGTATAAACTGTGAAGTAATTCACTGCCAGAACGCTAAATGTCACTGAGTTTCTGAGGGTTCTGTGGCGTTTGTGTTTACCCTTTGGTATTGCGATGAGTGAAAGAGGTCGTTGTTGATGAATACTTTCAAATGTTGGATCGTAAACTAAACATTGTAAACACCAAAGCACCACATGCAGAAAGCTAAGGAACTTTAAGCCAATTATTTTATAAAAGTGGCTTACAATAAGAGGGGCTTACAATCGATTATGTAGAAATGTCAAAAGCCAAAAGTCAACAGCACATAAAACTTTAATTGTGTCAGAATTGCAACAGATTAAGGGTAGTTTTTGTTTTGTCTCAATGCTAACAATGTGACAAGAGAACCTTTCTCTAACCTGATCCAGCGTGGTCTGAGAAACAGAATAATCAGCTATCCCCATATCTTTTTGATTCTTTGACAGAATATCAAACACACGAGCGAGGGAGCAGGCTTGAGTGGGCAGCTGATACTGCAGAACATTGTGATGTCGCTCCTTTAGCTCAATTCTGGGAAAGGACTTTTGGATGAAAGCATCTACTGGACAGGGATCGGGAGATATTGCTAACAGACGAAGGATAATGGTGTAACCATCCCCGAACCTGTAGGAACAAACAAACAAACACCAAACAACCGGCATCCATTATAAGTCTTTTTAAAAAGACAAATCAGGCAACTTTTTTCAGTGAAATTATTAGGGCTGATCGCGATTAATCGATTAATCGTTGGTCGACCAAAAAAATTACTAGTCGGCCAAATTCCATTGGTTGATTAGTTGCAGGAAAGAAAAACGTTGCGTCTCGTCAAAGGACTTCCGGGACTTTTAATTTGAACGGCGTCACAAAGGAAGAGTGACACTCCATACCAGTAAGTGGCGGTAATGCACACCCTCA
>JAOUQU010425427.1:0-10504 GCA_028566735.1 Ammoglanis amapaensis
GGGGGGGGGTGTGGGTTGTGTTGCACGGTTGCCGCTGACTTGTTGTCGTGTTACACAACCTAGATCATCATGCGTGACACAACCACGGAGGAAGTGTCAGTTTTCACCTATGAGAACTGGCTGTGCAAAACAAAAGGGCCGAACAAAACGAAGGTGTGCGAGCTCCCTGCGGTGGTGAACGATGAGGAGATGGTGGAGAAAACGACCTACATCATCCAGGTTAAAACCAGTGACATTGCTGGTGAGTCGGACAGCCACACACACTTTACATGACCGCGCACGACAAAAAACTCGCCAGATTTTCAGCGGCGCCGCCTCATTACGTTAGCATGGTCACTTAACGGGGCTCTTTCTCAGGGGACTCTTTGTGTGTCCTCTTGCATATCTTCTTGTGTGTTCCGGTTTATTCCCATAGTCCAAAAACAGGCCTCTAGGTCTGTAGCGGGTGTGCGGAGTTGTCCCGTACATACACAGCTACAGTTCCTATAGCGATAAGGGTTTGAGAAGGACCTGGCGACCCACTTCGTGGATTACGTTTTTAGCATTTATCAGACGGACGCCTTTATCCAAAGCCATTTACCATCACGACTAAACGCCATTCTGAGCAAGTGATGGTTAAGGGTCTTGCTCAGGGGTCCAACAGTTTACAGAGCACCTGGTGCGACTGACGTGGTAATAAAGATTAACCAGCAAAAAGACAATGCTATTAATTTTATTGTACACTTATATGTACAATATGATATCTAAGTAACCGAGGGTAAAGAGCAACTCTCAAGGGCCCAAGCGTGACAACCTAGCAGATGTGCCACTTAAACTAATGACTCTTTGATTACTAGTCCATTACCTTCACTGCTAGGCTACAACTTTAAATGGGTCAGTAGGTAATACCAAGATCGTACATGGTGTTGGTCTTTTGTTTGTTGTTGACAGTCCACACCTTGTTTATCTGTCGCTTGTTTCGTAAACAATTAATACGTACGTCCTTTGCATCAGTTACGCATCAGTTCTTCTTTCTCGGTCGTGTCCTGCTGGTTAGTCTCGTGAGCAGAAGGTTGCCAGTTCCAGGCCTCTGACTGCTCCCCGGGATCCCCGACAATGTGTGCTCAATGGCGCCCCCCCTTAGTGTGTGTTCACTAGTGTGTGTAAATGTCTGTTTCACTGCACAGATTGGGTTCATTGTGGAGGATTCATTCTTACAGCGGAGAAAAGACAGTGTCCTCTCCGTGTCAGTGTGGGTTTCCTACAGGTACTCCGGTTTCCTCCCACAGTCCAAAAGCATGCACTAGGTTGATCGGAAGTGTGTGAAAATTGTCCCATAGTTTCCAAAGGTCTTATAGCGATACGGGGTTGGAGAAAGACCTGGCAACCTACTCCGTAAAAAAAAATTGCTGAGTAACTCTGGGGATTGGTAACGGTCCATCTTTCTAATCTGTCTTTGTCTATCCATTCATCCATCTATATCTAAACAAAGTCGGCAACATATGCAGAGCTGAAATGATTCCTATGAATCTGATAGAATGAGGACAGATTTATTTTGCCTCCTGCAAAAGTCACAAATACAACGTAATGCTTAAGTTCCAAGTTGCTAAAAAGCATTAAAAATTACTTGATGGATTTGTTCGTTGCATATTAAAAATGTTTTCTTAAAACAGTAAATTTGTTGTTTACACTTATTGTGACTAAAGCATTTGCAAGGTCTTCCGGTGTTTGTCTAAGAGTTTAAAACAGATGACTACTTGGATGCAATAAGTCATTTTCCTTTTATAAGTTCTGTGTCAAGATCATATGCATCGCCATGTAGGTCAAGTTTTTAAGGGTTCTGTCGCGTTTGTGTTTACTTTTTCTGAATGGTTGAATATGGATATTTGATCAGAAACAAAACATTGAGGCACTGCCACATGCAAGTGAGCGCGAACACATTAACGACAAGTTTGCAGACTCCATTATTTTGATAGCTTTGCTCTCCACCTCATGATCAAAGTCACTACTCGTTACGGTCTACATCGTTTTGCCGCATAGTTTTAATTTTTGGAATTTCACGTCAGATGTCAAATGATGGTGTCGATTTTAGGTATAAATTGGCCTTCATGCCAGGTGTGCCGATTTCCTCCCACAGTCCAAAACGCAGGTAATGATTACTGTGTCGATGTGACTAGTTTATTGCTTAAACTTGAGACAAATGTTTCCTTTCATGAAAACGACCTTTAGTGTAAAATGTGACAACACGTGCTTGCATGAAGCAAGAGTTGCACCCCAAAATGTGCCCTGTAATTCAGTGTGTAGTGCACACAAACATCTTAGTGCACTTTCATGAGAAAGTGTCTCAAATGGAACATGACACTTGACAAACTAACATGTGATTGCAGATTCTCTCGCCTGCCAAACTATCCGGCAACCTTTGTTTATAATATCTTTTTACTTTTATTTGCTTTTGTTTTCTTCCTACTGTTAAATAACTTCATAATGCTTGATAAGTTTATGTTTCCTTCGTTTCATACAGTATTTTCACAGTCTGAAGTGCACATATTTGGATTCACTAAAACGGTGCTCGAAGTTTGTGTGTGCCATTTGGGACGCAAGTAATGATGAATTACATGCAGTTTTATTTTCTATGCATTTCATTTTTGCAAAAAAAAATCTCGAATCAGATGATATGAATCGAATAATGAATCAGACCTCAAAAAAACTGAAACTATGAAATGAACTAATACTCAAGCCATCTTCGGGAGAACGTGTGTTAGACACCCAAAGTGAAGTGTGCATCTTTGGCGTCCCTCTGACAGGCAAGATGACAAGGAAAAGAGTAACAAAGTATTTAAAGAGTGACAAAGGATTTTCAACTGAGAGATCGTCCTCGTCTGGGGGGTGGGAATGACACCTGATCGTGATCAGTACATGGATGTGGTTTCGGGATAAATGAAAGTTTGCTGAAATTGGGACTGTCTGATCGCACAGCCATTAGGTTATAATTACAGGGTGTAGTAGTGGCTGTGGGTTTGTGTGACTGTAAATGAGTCTTTGAAAAACAAAAAAACAAGATTCATCACAAGTCGATTCAGGGAGTCAATTCACTTGATTTAAATCTGTGTTTATGTTTAATGAATGGATATTCACTTTAAACAGTAGAAATCGCTGCCACTATATATCATATTAAATTGTAAATTATGTTTTATTATTTTACTTCATTGTAAAGCACTTGATAAAATATCCGGGGGTTAAATAATGCATCGTGAACCACCGCAGGTAGATTGCATCGTTACAGCTCAAATAGAAGGTGCACGGGTACGACTAACCTGCCTGCAGCCCAATGCGGTGTTCTGGTGAATATTTAGTGGTGCATAATGATGGCGCATTAGACACTGGTGACCACAAATGGTTGAGAAGCTTAGGTTTAGTTCCCACCCCATTAAAAGATGTCATTAATAGTGTGATGAACGCACCTCGGTTCAACAACAAGGGATCCGCTGGTATAAAGTCTAACAACTGACCGATGCCTAAAGACTATAGAGAACATTATAGTCTTGTGTATTTGATATTGTTTAGGATTCACTGTCGAGATTAATGATCTGTAGACCTAACTTTATTTTCATAAGTCAAGGCACTTTTGCATAATATGGGACCAACACTAAGATGCTTTATTGTCCGAATGTGTGCTGATCGTACCAGTATAAAGTACATAGGCTTAAAAACTGGAGGTAAAGGGCAGCCATACTTCAGGTGCATCCTAATTCACACAATCGCACACATGATGCACTTCCAATGGGCTCACTTAATAGCAGTCATTGCCAAACCAGAAGCGGCAGCATCAGCTTTAGATAAATATTAGTAGTGTCAATTAAATTGTTCAGTAGTGGGGTTTTTAAAAAGCAAATAAAATCATGAAAATAAATTATATGAACAAAAACTATAAACTGATTAAATGTTACTCCGTTACTTCCCCCAAAGTGTAGTGTTTGAGACGAGTCAGTTTCAGCCTAGTGGTTAAGAAAGCAGGACTTGCAATCCAAAAGATGCCGATTCAAATGTTACTACTGCTAGGGGCTGCAGTTGGGCCCTTGACCAAGGCTCTTCACGCTCAATACTCAGACTATAAGACTGTTACTGTAACTGTATTGTAAGTCACTTTGGATACTGTGTATTTGTAAGTCGCTTTGCTGAGCATGTAAATCTAAAACCAGTGAAGGTAACTATGCACTAAACTACAGTGGACTTACATAAGTGCACAGTTTGGGACGCCCTCAATCTCCTCTCAATAGTGTGTCAGTAATGTGTTGGTAGACATTCTTTCTCTGGTATGTTTTAGTTTGGGCTAGAAACGAAAAGCATTTCCTGGTGGAGGATTTGAGTTGCCTTCGACTAACTAGCGTAAGCAGTCTCACCAGCAAGCAAATTAGCTTCTATTCATGCGCAACAATCTAAAAGTTCAAAATGCCGCAGACAGGCTGATCGTGAGGATAACATGACTGGCCAGTTTCGATTTCTGTTTACACCCAATTACTAATAACGACTGACCGAAAAAGCAAAACTTTCTTCTAAGAAAACTCAGTGCTTTCCCCCCCAATACTTGAGTACTGCTCCTATGAATGCACGTCATTAAAACCCATAAATAATCGGCACGACAAAAGCAATACATTTCTAAAAAGATGCTAAAAGCCACTTGTGGATTGCTAGTGTGTGAATGTCCTTGTTCCAAGCGGGTGTGTGTAGATTCTGTACCTAAACCTGATGTGTAAAAAAAATACATGGAACAAATATGAACAAACACAAAGGAAGCAAAAATCAACGCATGAACCAGCAGTACAAAAACGAATAAAAAAATCTGATGAGCTCCTTTGGGGTTTAAAGACAGAGGCAGAGATGTTAAGGCTTGTACAGACTATACGCCAATTCACAGGCTAAAATTTCCGTTAACCCAGGCCCCCCTTTTTGCACAATCAGGCAGAGGGAAGGAAAGAAGAAATAAACACACAAGAGTCATGCTGGAATTCACCCGCAGCTCAGAGCACTGCAGAGGATTAAACGCTAAAGTCCGAAATGTGTGACGATCTCAAAAACACTGGGGAGAGCAGAATATCATACAGCAGGCATCTCCAAAGTCTGGCCCGAGGACCAATTGCGGCTCATGTTCCGATTTTTACCAGTCCACAGCCTTGGTCATATTCAATAATGGTGTTCCAATAATAAGTTATGATCCAAACAACAGAATATGACTAGTTTAGTCTGTCTTTAAACTTGACAAATGAAACAAGATTTTGTAAACTCATCAAATTAAATATTACAATCGAGTTCAGTCCGTCGGTCAGTTTTTTCATGATCCGAATGTAAATAAAAATGCAATCCTTTAGCATTTTTTTATGAAAAGTAAACACCATAGTTCATTCGCTTTTGTTAATGGTTCAAAAATGTAGGGCTCCATTTCAGGCCCCCACAAATTTTCACCTTTTCAAATTTTGCTCTCTTTGCAAAAAGTTTGAACACCCATGTCCTTAAGCTTTGAATGATATGGCCAGTGCACCAAGCTTGCTTCATGATTCAATGTTTTTTTTTTAAATCATGTCACTAAGCTGATGACTACAGAAAGCTAATAATCACCGGTTCAGGTCATTGGCTGCGAGATGTGAGGCAACTCGTCTGGCCGTGCGTCAGACACCTGACTCAAAAAGTGCAGCTGATGAGCGCTTATCGGTCCTGCTATTACACAACACCTATATTACCACTGCCGCACACTGCTATTAGTTAAAGACATGCTACACATGATCGCAGGTACACTGGGGAGGTGGGGCTCACACCTGAAGCACTAGATTTGTAAGTGTTCGTTGCTTTGTCTTTAAACTCCTGTTCGAGCGAGAAAGGTCATTGAACATTTTAGCCGATCGATACGAAATCTATTCAAGAACGAATAATTTTAAATGTTGGATCATAACAAAATATCGTTAACGGCAAGCCATATGAAGAATGGAGAGTTAATATTTACAACCGTGTGCACACCATTCTTTTCCTGGTTATTGTGCTCACCTTGTGGTTTGCGTTGTTTGATGTGTAGTTTGAAAATTTCCAAGAGCGTCGGGTGAAGCAAAAGCTTTGTGTGTGCTTTTTGCCTTTTCTCCAGTGACTTAGTATTACAGAGCAGATCCATGTTGTACATGTAATTAAATTTCTCCTGCGATCGCTAATGTAAGCTACATGCTGTGTGAGCTAATTCACAGGAAGATTGAATAACAAAAGTTCACACCGTCAGCCAGCCACAGTCTTAAGATCAGTGACATCATCAACACGACACAACAACTCACTCGTTTCTTTATCAGTGTTTTTACAAAACCCAGACGTCTTTAATTAATCTGATTAGATCAAGAGATTCGTTCCTCAACAGTCACTCGGCCGGGTTCATTCCGATATCGGAGAGCCCATCTTTCGCAATGCAATGTCCAACCAGGCATTTCTGTCTGTCTCTCTCTCTCACACACACACACACACACATCTCCTGACTCAGAGTTTTAATGAAGACGGAGAAGGAAATAACACTTTATGCCATATGAACAGTGTAACACCTGAACACTCAAACCGGGCAAAACATTAAGCCACACCCAGCCAAATATCTACCTCTCTTGGGCGTCCGAAAACCGAAAGCCTGCGTGAGGACAAACACAACCCTGAAATGACCAGAATGTCCTGCTAACATCCTTTCACAGATGACATAATGGGACTGTTGCAATGCTGGAAATAACATTCTGAGGGAGCGTGGGGTTGGGTTAAAGGCCATTCACTTACTTAAAAAAAAATCACATCCATGTTCCAGCACAACACACTATAACTTTTTTATTATTATTATTATTATTATTATTATTATTATTATTATTATTATTATTACGAAATTTCTTTTTTCATGATTGTAACATGTCTGTTGCTGTTGCTGAAGCACTTTTGAAATGAAATACACAACAGAAGCACTAAATCCTCTTCTGAGCCACAGAAATAGCAGATTTCCCAATGTGCAAACTACTAACAGATGTGGGAATGCACTTCATTGTACTAAAAGATGGTGCATTTTTAGAAAGACTTCGAAGCTTGTGTTGTTCCACCTTGGAACGGTTTTGCCTTCTGATGCCCTTTCTGATGCCCTCCTCTGCTCAGAGCCAGTATTTAAAAATGCAACAACAAACACACATTCTAAAGACTAATAAGTCTAACAACCGACCCTCCCACTCCCGATATTGGACCTAGCCAGTGAAGTGTATAAATGCCTGACAAGCAGACAGCACATATGTCATTCAAACCTCGCCTCTCAGATACACTGGGTTTGCGTTTTAACCTTTTGTTGAACTTGAGCACCTTTTAGGTTCCAAAAAAAACAAATGTCCAAAACAAGCACAATAATATATCCCTGAACACCAGCTGAATGTGAATCATATGAACTGATCCCATTAGAAGAGTTGTTGTCCTTTTTGTTTTCCTATTTCAGGAAAATAAAGTATAGTGAAATATAGTTCAGGATAAACTGAACTATAACACACATTATAGGGTGCCGGAAGGGGTCTCAGTGCGGATGTGCTAGTGGAAAATCATAAAACCTACATTTACCCATTAAATAACACTGATTATACAGTGCCCAGGTTTAGTCTGGCATGCATCATATAATAACACAATTGGGGGCAACGTGGACATTTGGCTACAGTCAGCCCAAGGGTCAATTGTGGCCCGTGGTCACATTTTCAATGGTTGGCAGCGACAGTCATAAAATCAATAACGAAGCTCCACCTGCAGTGTTGACTGCACACATACAAAAAAAGCTCTTTTTAAAAAAAAAAACCAGAAGCAGATGGCAGCAGACGATACAAAATATGTTTAAAATCCTTTAAAAAAAATAAAAGAATACAGCGATGTTTGGTATGTTCTTTACCGGAATAAAATAAAAAATAGTCTCAATCATCCAGCACTAAAATGCATTGGCCAAGCGCTTTATTTAGAAACACGTAAACATAAAAAATGTATGAACAAAAACTAGATAATTATGAAGGTCTATAAGGTTCATGCGGACTCACCGAGCAAGAGCAGTTTGACCTCTTTGGCCGCTTTCTCTCCATCCTCCCGCAAAGTTCGGTCTATCGCCCGGGAATGCTCGACGGCTTCTTTATCCTCCTGACTCACCGTGCACCCCATCGGAATAAACTTTTTCTTCCCGATTTTTGCTGTCGGTTCGAGCACCTTCTTACTCACTTGTTTCGGCTCCTTAAAAGCCCCGCGAGATATCGAGGAGTCACCTCTCCCCTCCTCCGAAGCTCCAACGCTCGACTAACTCGGTTAGCTATTATTGACAGATGCCCGAACGGTTAACTCGAGAGGCGGGCACATTAGAAGTTATATTCGATACAAAATGTGTCGGTATAAAGAGTGTAAAAGTGGATTCGTTTAAGTTTTTCGGGTTAGCAAGAGTGAACGAGCCGAGAGGAGGAACATGACGACGCTGACTTCATCACAAACTCCTCCGGGAAAAAAAAGAACTTCGGTCAAAATGACTGAAAGCAGAACTTCCACACGGGGGAGTGAAACGCGTCGGAATTCAGCCCAGGAATTGAATTAAATGTCCAGCTTGGTCGGTTTCTCCTGACTGCGGTGGTTGGTTAGTCGGTTAGCTGCTGGTGACCGTTGGTTTAGTTCGGTCCTCGTGCACAGTTCAAATCGAACTGAACGCTCCGTTGTAACCGCCACGCCCGACTCGCTCGCACGAGCGCCCACAGTTTCAGGCCCCGCCCACCGCCAGCCTCGCCTCGTGACATCAAGGGAAATGTAGTTTTCCTGTACAACTGTATGACTCGATTCCCACTATCACCTGTGCCGCTTATGTAGTGCAGCTCATAATAATAATAATAATAATAATAATAATAATAATAATAATAATAATAATAATAATAATAATATTAAACAATTTAAAAGCCACGAGATACTGCAATATTGAGCTGTAGCGTGAGATCCCTCCACTTACATGAGACACGACATTACTCAACTGTAGTGCAAGATTTCCCCTCTTCCATGAAAAACTGCAATACTCGACTGTAACATGAGCTTCCACCACCCCATGAGACATTACTATACTTGACTGTAACGTGAGCTTCCACCACCGCCATGATACACCACAATACTCGTCTATAGTGTGAGACAATGTAATACTAAGCTGTAGCATGAACGTCCACTACTCCCATAAGAGACTGCATTACTCAAATGTAGCATGAGCTTCCACCCCCCCATGAGACATAGATGATCATCAGCTCTTCAATTACTTTTACAAATACAACATGCCTAAAAGCTAGTGTTGCTATATACAGTGTGGGTTGTGTGTTTATTAAATATTCTATGGTAGTGGTAATATTTTTTTTCTAAGATCAAAACATTAGTTATTTGTATAATAATAAATAATTGTGTTCATGCCCCCCATATTTGTGTTCATGTGCGGGCCTACCAACCGGGGGTGGGGGGTGGGGGGGTGATGTACCATAGACTACCATAAACCATAGACTACCATAGACATGGCCAGATTACCATGAACGTTCATAGCAGAACTGTAAACATCTAAGTTCTAAAAAAAATTGTTCTTAGGACATTTTACTGCCCGTGGAGGTAAAGAAAATCCAGCAGACCCTAATCCTCTTCATCTGAGGATTTGAGTGTATTAGTCCTTGGCATCTTCGTGGGTGTGCCTGTTGCAATCTTTGATTTGAAAAAACTGTCATGCAAATTACGTTCAGTCATGAAAACACACAAGTAAAGAAGTTTTATTCTTACATTTATTTGTCGCAACATAGTTCACAGTTCAAGAACTGCAAGTGTTACAATATATGAAAATAAAGAAAAATAAAAAAAATGTTGTAATTGGTTGAATAACCCTGCCAAGACTGTGTATTTACAGTGTGCAAATTAAACACATTGAATGAAAATAAAGAGTTTTTAAATATTGATTTCCATTATTTCTAAATGCCAATATGTCAGTAATTTATTAGTAAATAAATTCACACACAAACACACACACACTACAAAATTTGAATAACAATGTTAACACTGTGGCCATGAATTAAATCTATTTATTTTGAAACCGTTTAACTTAATACTTTTACTTTCAGAAACGTTAATTCTTTCACTGACTGAACACCACAGATCAGACTAAAACATTTTTATTTACAGTATTTTTCATATACTGTATATAGTTTACAACCAGCTCCAGAATTACCAGCATTTGTAATAAAGAAGATACAATGGAATGAGAAATATACGTGTAGTTAATTTTCCTCATCCAACAATAAACCACTAACTTGTCTAACCACTAAGATCCCACAATGAATGCCTGTTGGGAGATAATTAACCAATTCACTATTTATGTACTTTGAACTAGAACTGATAATTCTGGAGGTGACAAAATCTATAATGTAGTAATATTAAATGTAGCATAGATATCACATATAGTGTAATTCTACAGATACACACAACTGTATTATATATTGCTAACACACATATA
>JAOUQU010425438.1:0-10503 GCA_028566735.1 Ammoglanis amapaensis
ATGCAAACTCCGCACAGAAAGTCCCCAGCCCGACCCGGGGGATCGAACCCGGGACTTCTTACTGTGAGGCGACAGTGTTATAACCACTCAGTCACCGTGCTGCACTCAGAAAGCTCACAAGTACGAGACAAAATGAATCAAACGAATCCAAAGTATTTAAACTCTTGAAAACAGTTGTTTATAAAGCAGTTAAACTTAAAATAATTATAATCCATCTAAATAAAACATGTTTACACGCAATACTGAACCGAGTTACTTCCTTCCTTAAAAATGTGCGTCGTGGTGGCCAAACGGGCAGCGTTGTAACTGCACAGTACTCGAAGGGGTCCTTGGAAAGTTTGCATGTTCTCCATAGTCTGGGTTTCCTCCCACAGTCCCAAAAGCATGCAGCCAGGTTAACAAATCGTCCCCGGGGCAGTTGAGGGTCTGGTGGATGGGAATCTGGGCTCTGCCGATGCAGAGAGTCGACAGGTCGTAACTGAAGTGCCTTTGAGCAAGACGTCGAACTCAAAACTGCTCCTTGGCGCTGCGTTTAGGGCTGCCCATTGTGCCGGGCACGTGTGCTCACTACTGCCTCCTAGTTTTATATGCAAATGTGTGTCCAACAAGAAAAGCCTACATTTATTTAGCCATATATATGTGCATCTTTGTTGTCCTCTACTTTCTTCTTTTGTTGTTTAGATGGATGACATGTTTCCTGCGTGAGAATAAACCCCCAGCAGATGCTCGGTTAGAAAAGGATGCCACACCCCAGCCAAGCCAGTGACTCTACGACACACACCGTTGCTGTACCGCATAACGCTTCTGATCGCCGGATGTTTCGACGGAGACAGAAAACATATCGACTGTCGTCCTTACAATCGCTTCATTCCGTTAAGAGGAGACGAAACCTTTAAACTTTCGGTGTGTTTAAGAACTGGAAGACATTTACAGACACCATGAACTTTATGTCGGCTATTATCGTGTTTGAAAACCTCTCGGAGGTTAGGAGGCTGTGCCACTGGGGTCCCGTCATCGCACTGACGGTTATCGCTGTGTGCTCCTCCATGGCTATGCTGGACTCTATTATCTGGTACTGGCCCTTGGATACCACCAGTGGGAGCATAAACTTTATCATGCTCATCAACTGGACCGTCCTCATCTTGTACAATTATTTCAACGCCATGTTTGTTGGGCCTGGATACATTCCATTATCGTGGAAACCGGTAATTATGAGTTTCTAACCGTAATAACTAAATATTCAGTCTGCTTTCTAATTCACTTCGTCTTCTGTGTAACAGGAAAATCAACAAGACGCCATGTACTTACAGTTCTGTCGAGTGTGCCGAGGGTATAAAGCTCCGAGATCTCACCACTGCCGAAAGTGCAACAGGTAGCATTTCGTTTAGGGTTGTTGTACTCACTGTAACAGGCATTAATCTACTCGCTCGCTACACGGACAAAAATAACACCCGCTTCACTAACAAAGTTCTGTTGCTAACGGTTATTTATAATAATGACGTACCTGGTCACTGATGCTGTTCACAACTGGTCTGGTCACACGCACACACACGCACACTTAGGAGAAGTTTATAGAAGCCCTTGTGGATTGAGGTGGAACGTTCTACATTTCTCACAAACCGGAGTTGAGATAGAACCTCTGTCACAGCCAGTCGACTGAATGTTCACACTAATGCTCACAGGTCCCCAAAATCAGTCACAATTTTACAGTCGCATCAACCCAAAACAAACAAACAAACAAACGAAAAGATGTTTACAATGGTGCTGTAGTCAAATACAATAATGCAGTCTGTAACTTTGTCAGGTGTGTGATGAAGATGGACCACCACTGTCCCTGGATCAACAACTGCTGTGGACATCGGAATCATGCCTACTTCACGTCGTTCTTGCTCCTCGCTCCGCTGGGGTGCCTACACGCCGCTTTCATTTTCATCATGACCATGTACACACAGCTGTATGACCGGGTCAGTCTTTTATTCGTGTGTGTGTGTGTGTGTGTGTCACTTTCGTGGAGTGGAATCTGTTTGTAACTTCCCTGGGACTGAATCATGTATGATGTGTGTTGTGTTTTCTCCTGTTGCAGATCTCTCTTGGCTGGAGCACAGTGAAGCTTGACATGAGTGCACGACATGTCCACTATCCCATCATGCCGTTCAGCATAGCGGCTTTTGCAGCTACTCTCTTTGCTTTGGGATTGGCACTGGGCACGACGATCGCTGTTGGCATGTTGTTTTATATACAGGTACAGGACGAAATTTCAGGACACACACGTGTGCTGTCATGGTAACGGGTTATCGACATGATTCGTCTTTTATTCTCGTAAACTTACCCCCTCTAGTGATGGTGATAAAAATAAACCGTTATGAACAGCGGTATTATTTTAGTAACCGGACTTATAAGTGAATCCATTCGCACGCCTTTAACTTAAACAGCTTAATTAACTGCTTATAAACAATATAATAAGCGTTTAATAATAAAAGCTTTAAGTAATGAATCTCACAATGTTTTGGTAGCGTTGAATAACAGAGGAATTTGCATATTTACGGTAAACGTATTGAATGTTCTTACTGAACGTTGTTTTCTTTCGCTGTAACTGTAAGTTTAATTTTTATTACTTTTAGATGAAAGTGATTCTGCGGAACAAAACCTCGATTGAAGTTTGGATTGAGGAGAAGGTGAGTTCAGTTTCCTGAACATCGATTTCAGATCGACGTGTTTCTGGGGCTTGATAAGATTCTTACGGCTCATTAACCATCCAGGCCAGAGACCGGATTCAGTTCTACCAAACCGGAGAGGAGTTTATTTTTCCGTATGACCTGGGCAGTCGATGGGAGAACTTTAAGCAGGTCTTCACCTGGTCTGGTACCCCCGAGGGTGATGGGCTGGAATGGCCTGTCCATGAGAGATGCCACCAGTTCAGTCTGACTGTAAGTGCTCACGGTCGGAGTTCCGATTCACACATTAAAGTTCTTCATCCTGGTCCTCGTCTCACTCTTCGCTGTCTCTCGGTGTCTTTGTGTTGCAGATCGAGCAGCTGAAGCAGAAAGCTGACAAGCGTGTTAGGAGTGTGAGTAGCTGTCATGAGCACTACTGAACGCCAGATGGCAGCAGTAGCATAATAATCATTGTGTGTGTATTTGGCTGTGTGGAGTTTGCATGTTCTCCCATGTTTTCTTTGGATAGTCCAGATGGATAACTTCATAAAGCTGCTTTGTAGAAAATGTAACTAGACTCATGTTAATAAAGCTCTTTGTATTGGTGTGTGTGTGTGTGTGTGTGTGTGTGTGTAGGTGCAGTACAGAGTCCTGGAGGATTATAACGGCACCTGGTGTCCCTTAAATAAAGGATTTAATACATTCTTAAGGTCACCCTGCTCAGATGAGCCCAGGATTAAGCTCACTAAAGGAGAAATCATTTTTGCCACCCGAGGAACCAAGTGAGTGACTAAACACACACACACACGAACACACAAACACACACGAACACACAAACACAAGGTGACACTAATGTAGTAATGAATGCTCCATAATCTCTTCAGGTGGTGGATGTACGGGGATAAAGTTTTGGATGAGGACCAAACCAAAGGTAACCGAAGTCATCTTCCGAGCCTCTCTGTGTGGGGTTTTTGTATGTTCTCCCTCGCGTGTCTGCGTTGGTTTTCTTGCGGGCACTCCGGTTTCCCAACACACGTCTCTAGTTTAATCTGCGCCCCTAACCGGTGCATTGTAGCGTCAGTCCCCAGCCCGGATAAATCAACATTTACACACAAACACATTAGGGGGCGGCAGTGAGCACACATGCCTGGTTGTTTATTTTTGCTACTGTAACGTGACGCCGTTTTTTTTTCTTGCTCTGTATTCTAGCTGGAGACCGTGTGAGAGGATGGTTCCCTCGCCGATGTGCCGAAAAGTGTCCCTGCGATCCAGCCAATGAAGAAAAGAAAGAGAAGTAAAAGAGTGTTAAATCCTTCAGCTTTGGGTTCGGGGAGTCTGTGGTGATGTCACAATGTCACCATGTTACCATGTCACCATGTCTGATCTCGAACAGAAAAGGTTAAACGATGGAATCGAGCGAACACGTGTAACATCTCCTCAATACTGAAGCTAAGAGGGGCGTGTCTCAAAACAACATTATTCCAGATGTGCAAACGTTTACTTGAATCTCTCTTGAAATTCTCTCTCTCGCTCTCTCACTTTCTCTCTCTTTTTCTCTCTCTCGCTTACTCACTCTCTTTCTCTCGCTCGCTCTCTTGTACTCTCTCTCTTTTCTCTTTCTCTCCCTTTCTTTCTCTCTGTCTCTCTCTTTCTCTCTCCTTTGCACTTTCTTTCTCTCTTTCTCTCTCTCTCTCTTGCACTTTTTCTCTCTCTTTCTCTCTTTTGCACTTTCTCTCTCCCTTTCTCTCTCGCTCTCTTTCTATGTCTCTTTCTCTCTCTCTTTCTTTCTCTCTCTCTCTCTCTCTTTTGCACTTTCTCTCTTTTTCTCTTTTTTGCTCTTCCTCTCTCTCTCTCTCGCACTCTTTTTCTCTCTTTCTCTCTCTCACTCTCTCTCTCTCGCTCTGATGTCTGAACCGTTATGCAAAGCCTTCGCCAGCTGTAACAAGAATCTTAGTCAGTCATGCAAACACTTTTATGTTATTTGTACTGAAAAAAGAAATGACAAATCTTTGTTTTATTTTTGGATTATTTTTGTAAGAATGATTTTAATCTCACAGTAAACGTCACATTTCTGCTCTGTACAATAAAAACATCGTCCTGGTCTTTTATATAAAACAATCCATGTTTAAAAATGCACCACAGTCGCAGCACAGTCGTATGATTACAGTACACAGTTCTGGACCTGATCCCGTGTGCGGATGAGAACTAAACAGTCCGTAAGGTACAATTTCGGGGAAACTGAGACTCCGACCGTATTTCGGGAGATGGACCGGATGGACGGACGCGTCCAGGTTTAGTTTCATCACTGCAGTGTCGTGTACAGACTCTCAATCTCGTGCTTGAAGAACTTGCTCAGATCAGCTCGCTTGGCCTTCAGGGTTGGAGTGAGGAAACCGTTCTCGATGGTGAAGGGTTTGGGATGGAGGTGCAACTCTTTCACCTTAAAGATAAAACATTTAACATTACACACACGAAGATAAAAGTTTAAAACAATGTCTGAATTAATTGTAGCAACTGATCAATGTGCTCACTGCTGCCCCCTAGTGTGTGTGTGTGTGTTTAATTACACAGATTGTGTTAAATGGCGAGAACAAATTCCACTGTGTGTTATGATGATCGCTGATCTACAGATCAATAATCTGGTACCTTTGATGATTATGATGATCTATGAAATGATCGTTAAATATGAAATCGTTGGCTCACTTGTTCAAACGATTTGAGTCCCGCTTCACGTCCCAGCTTGATGAGGTCACTCAGGATGGCTTTTTTAATTTGCTGTTGACATAAACAAAGTCGTTTATTCTCTTTTAACGGATTTGTTGTTCCTCAAAGTACAAAAGTACAGAGGCGAGCAAGAAGTCCCGGGTTTGGTTCCCGGGTAGCGGCTTTCTGCATGGAGTTTGCATGTTCTCCCAGACTCTGTTTCTGCGTGGGTTTACTCCGGGCGCTCCGGTTGCAGGTAAAGAAAACCACAGTAAACAGTGAGACCGGTGTGGAATGAACAACTGTCTCCTGTCATGGGTTTTAACAAACAAAATCCTCAAAGTATATATTTATATATTATATATATATGTATGTATAATCATCGTGTGCTCACTGGTGCCCCCTAGTGCGTGTGTGTGTTTAATTACACAGATTGGGTTAAATGGCGAGAACAAAATCCAGTACTGTAAATGAGTATAAATAAATACACCCCGATCATTTGAGTATATTTCTGTACCACGTTTATAACATGTTTAAGAACTTGATTCATATATTTGGAAGTTAAACTAAGCAGGATATCAGACCTGGTTTTTGCACAGTTCCACAAATGAACCTTTGACTCTGAGTTTCTCAGCCAGACCAGGAAGCACCTCAGCATCCGGCACCACTACAGCCACTAAACAAGACTGAACAGAGACCATCTAATAGGATCGACTGGAAATCACAGATTTATTCTGGTAAAATGATACAAACGTTGTTTATTTCACCGTCGTGGTTAAATGTTCCGTTAAATCTCCGTAAGCATGTGCTTATGATTTATTACTAATTGTGCATTTCGATTGTTAGGAAATTGGTCGACTGACCTGCAAACTGTCCCCGTGAACGAATACTTGTGCCACAGGAGCACTGCGGATGTAAACGTTCTCGATCTTCTCCGGAGCGATGTACTCGCCCTGAGCCAGTTTAAAAATGTTCTTCTTCCTGTCGATGATCTTCAAAACTCCGCTCTGATAAATCAAACATCAACAAACACATCCATTTATCCATCACCTAGTTTCACCGCCACTTAATCCTGGACACACACACTGGGGCGAATACACTACACACTTGAACAGGTCGCCAGTCTGATGCAGGGTACAGGGACACACGCACGCATGCACGCACACACACACACACACACACACACACACACACACACACACACACACACACACACATGCACACAGGACAATTTCAGTACATCCAATTAACCTGACTGCATGTCTTTAGACTGTGGGATCAAACTGGAATACCCAGAGGAAACTCTACACACTCTTTTACCCAGGAATCGAACCTGCGACTAACATAGCTTGGTTACGGCGGTGTGTTCAAAAACGCAGTGAGCTGTCTCACTGCCTCGCTGTCTCACCTCGTGAGGGTTCTAATGAACTTTATAGAGACACACTGAACGTTTCGCTACTAAGCTAACACGCGTAGCATCTATTGTTCTACTATTTTAAGTACCCAAATCGTTCTAATCGATGAAATAATAAATATTAAAATGGTGTTGATTAGTGTTTGATGTGTAATGTTCATCGTTTGGTGTGTTAAGTCTCTATTTCAGTCATTAAATACAGTTAACGTGTAAATACATCAAGTGTTGAATTTGAAGGCGGAGGCGGGTAACAAATAACTTCTCTAGTAATTAGTGGCTTGGATGATACAGTAACTAAGTTACTTTAGTAATTATAATTTAGCTTTTATTAAGTAATGTGCTCAACACTGGCTAATTACAATTTAATTCTACAATAATACAACATGTATTTATCAGTCACGCTGCTGTAATTATCATATAATATTTACATACGTAATTACAACAAACAAACAAAACATTGTAATAAAAATACAGACTCATATTTTCAGCTCCAATGTAAATGAATCATAATTACGATCACAATAATATTCTGGAAGCAAATCTCACCGGGAGCCATTTGCCGATATCTCCAGTATGCAGCCAGCCATCATGGTCCAGGGCCTCTGCCGTCCTCTCGGGGTCATTCAGATAACCACGGAAAACATTCTTTCCTTTTATACACACCTGCGACATAAACACACTGTAAAATAACTCGAGAAAGCAGGAAATACATAAATGTTTATTTACCTCTCCTTCGTCGTTAGACGCAAAATAATTCATCTCCTCGACGTCCACCAGTTTGACGATGTTGCACGGTACAGGAGCACCGACGTGTCCTGAAATACGGCAGGATTTTTACACGGGGTGTACACAAACAAACAAGGTCCGATTTAAATACACAAACATCCGGCTTTTTTGTTTAGTGCGGGCGTGTCCACAGATTGGGTTTAACGTGGACGATTGAAATCATCTGTGTGTAGAAGGACGCTGGTGCAAAAGAGATTTTCACGTTTGGCATCATTTCCGGACGGATAAACAACCGTAATGGGTCATTAGTTATTATTTTTTAATAATTAATAAAAGAAACACACTTTTGTGTTTTTGATTCGTCATTCAGGAGCGTCAACAAACCGAGGAGAGATTTTTGGAACGTACCGGCGGTCGAGTCTCCGGGCAGAGAGATGGTGCAGCCAGCCGTGCATTCGGTCTGACCGTACGCCTCGAAGATCTGAAATGAGGCCAAAGATGCAGAGATACAGAGGTCAGGGGTCAGAGGTCAGCTCTCCATCTTTGACACACCCTGAGATAAGGACGTCACAGACTTCGCATGTATAACCCCCGGTGTGAGATCAAATAGCACACAGTGACTGTGAATACACACGCTGGACGGTTCCGAACAGTTAGCAAAGTCCGCATCTGTGTCCTGGCACGTGTTTTAAAGCTGGATGCCCTTCCTACCTCAAACCTCCCTATTTATACTGGGCTTGGGACCTGCACGGCGATTGACAATCACAATTCATTTACATTATCAGACGTGTCAACTTAAACCGGCGACCATCCGATCTCTAGTCCAGTATTTTAACCATTAAGTCATCACTCAAGTGGCCATTCAGATACTGAAAAGCAGAATTCAGTATCTCCACTTAGATATCAGTGGCATGTCTTTGGACTGTGGGAGGAAGCAGGACTATGGACACGAATATGAGGAGAACTCACTGAAAGGAGGGCCCGGACCGGCCCACATGAGGATCGAAACCCGGGACTCGGGTACCACGAGGGCGGCACGGTGGCGGTCCAAGGGTTGGAATCGAACACGCGGGATTTGCATGTTCTCTACGTGTCTGTGTGGGTTTACTCCAGGTGCTCCGGTTTCCTCCCACAGTCCACGAAACATGCAGGTAGGGCAAATTGAAAACACGGAATTGTCCATGACTGTGTTTTATGTCACTCGGGCTACCTAGAAGTGTAAAGCACGAGTTTAATAAATGAATAAACAAACAAAACTACGCCGCAAATGATACGCCATTAATATATTATTTAATAACTAATATTGTACAGAAGTGAGAGATGTTATGTTTGTATTTTTATTTTTGCCAGATGATGATGGACTCGCTCATGCAGGTTTGGAAAAATATGAATGCAATCATTTTAAACTAAAGAACAATCCTACGTTTTTGAACGCTCGAGCGAGCTATAATGAGGGTTTTTTTTTTACCTGGCAACCGAGACACGCTCTGAGAAAGTCCAGCACGGAGGGTGAAATCGGGGCGGCACCGGTCACCAAAACTCTCACTTTGCCCCCGAGAGATTCCTGCAAAAAGAGACGAGATACAAAACATTCCGGATCACATTCTCACCCGCCGAGCTTCCATTAGCGTGTTAATCCTTCCCTTTCCCGTCGAGGGGGAACGTGGAGGAACGTTCGTACCTGCACTTTGTGAAACACCAGCTTGTCCCAGATGCTGTTGTTTCGGATGATGCTCTGCTTCACCTCCGCCTGTTTCATCCTGATGGCCAAGTTCAGCAGCCATTTCTTGGCGGGAGTCTGAGCGCCGCTCTGGACCTGTGAAGCGAAGAATCTTCCACAATTAAAGTTGTACAAGGCCTAATGAGCAAGATTACTCGATAGCACTGATTTCATACGTATGAAGCATCATGTCAGGCCATCGCCATGGAAACGATCGTACATACAAATCCACCTATCAAATTCTCGAAAGCAAAAGTCATCAGTTACTTAACGATGCGTCCTTAGTTCCAGTCTGGACTAGAAGGACCTTAAGAATTAGACGTCCTTTCAAATAAGGATCATATAATAAAAAAAAATAATAATATAATGTTGTCTGTTATGGTGTCTGCATGGCGTTCCTCTGGGTGCCATGATTTCCTCCTACAGTCCCTAAACATGCCAGTTTGTCCTGTAGATATTTATATGTCTATAAATATGTCGATAAACACAGTGGTTCGCACCGTCGCCTCACAGCTAGACGTCCCGGGATTCTGAATGAATCTCGAAGGCCTCCTGTATGAATTTTGTGTGTTGCCAGAGCAAGTTTTACTCCGGACGCTCCGGTTTTCTTCCTCCCAGAGTACAGAAACATGCAGGTGAGGCAAAGTGAAGATAGAAAATAGAAAGTTACGCCTGAGTGTGTTCGAGTGTGACTCGTGTGTAATGAACGTGTAGAACATAAAGATAAAAGCTTCGTCATATTCCAGCATATTCCAGATCAGGATCAGTCATCATCATACGGCGCCCCCTAGAGCAGTGATTGTGCCAGTGGCTCTAGCATAGCCGGAATCTGAACCCATAACGTTCTCTAATATTCGATAGCACAAAGCTTTGGCTAATATCTCCACTGTCCTGAATACCCAGAATTCCGTACCTTGTCATAGACCCGATTAAGAAGACGCGGGACCACCGGGAAGACCGTGGGCTTCAGGGTCTTCATGTCGTCGGGGAGCAGCCTGATATCCCCTTGAAAGAATCCCACTCGTCCACCGGCGCCGTACAGAACCGTCTGTCACCAGATCATCTCGAATTACTGCGTTACTGAATTCTGTACAACTGCACAACTGCACAACTACACAACTCTCGGGGAAAACAAAAGCACACACATACCTGCACGACTCTCTCAAACATGTGAGCCAGCGGCAGGAAGGAAATGGACACGTCAGTGGTCAGTGGTTCGAAGGCGCTCTAGGACCAACATCAAAAAGATTTTATTATGCAGAACTTGAACCAACTAATATGTATTT
>JAOUQU010425447.1:0-10502 GCA_028566735.1 Ammoglanis amapaensis
GTGTGTGTGTGTGTGTGTGTGTGTGTGTGTGTGTGTGTGTGTGTGTGTGTGTGTGTGTGTGTGTGTGTGTTACATATATAGTTTTAAATTAAAAGTAACTAGTTTACTAATAGAATAATACACTATAGTACTAATAAAATTACATACCGTACTATAACACAACACTAATATAAAAATCTCATACTAATACTAATACTGTATCTATACTAATACAATAATATATTACAATCCTACAATATATTATTATATGATTAGTATGATAGACTATTTGTACTATTTATGCAATAACAACATATGTACAAAGACAGTGTGCAATAATAATAATAATTGTCTTTTAGACAACATTTTTGTTTTGTACTGTATCATAATATCTTTTATTTAGGTATTTCTTCTTTTGTACTTGAATTTTTTTAAGTATATTTTATCTTGTGTCTGTTTTTATTAATAGTAATCAGCATAGAATAAAAACCACACATACTCATGTTGAATTGGTCTCTTATGTATGTTTTCTTCTATGGTTATATTTAAGTATTGTTGTGTATCTGTCCTGGAGCAGTTCTACTGTACACGGCTGTAAAGAATCCGTCACTCCGAGATGGTTTTTGTTACGATGAAGGACATTCTGTGGGTGGGTTACGTGCGTCACCACAACCTTCACACCACTTTGCAAAAACGTTGGCGTGAAACAGCCGAATCATATTCGAGTCTGTCTGGTTAACTGTCGGTCCTGATATGTGCGAGGCTTCCTTTATATTCCATCAGTCCTAAACAGAGACGTTTATCTGAGACAGATGAAAGGAAATTACTGGAAACTTACAGGTCAGATACGACGGTATGGGAAGCTCCAGCTATTTTGAAAGCGTTGACTGGAATTTATCAGGTTGGTGGGATGAGATTTAGACTGGACTTGGACGTGACCTCGCAAAAAGCGCAAACACGCGTCCACCGCGAACACCCATCTATCCATTATCTAGTGTTAACAGTGCGTAATCTTATTTAGGACGAATGTTAAACGCAGTTGGCACTAATCATACACAGTAGCATACATAACAAGCGTATAAACCTCACGCATCTGTACTTAAGCTGCTTTTTAACCTGATCGACTTCATTCAATATCAAAATTCATGGGACTCAGAAAAGAATCGGGATCACTAGTGTTGTTTTTTTTTCTTCCTGCCATTTCTATGATGATAGGAACCAGATTTAGGTTTTTCGACGTAGGCGTATTCATTCCAGAACTCTTTTTTAAATCTTTAATAACAATAAAACTGGTCGACGAGGCTAAAAGAGACATTTAGTTTGTTTATGTTCTTAAATCTGCCAGTAAATGTCATGTACGGTACAATGGTGGGGTTTAAATTGTCCTCTTGGGAAAGACAAGAACAAAAGCATGAACGTCACAGTCTCCTCCTGAACACCCAGCACTTACTGAACATTGACACCTCTAGTCGACTCCACATATGTGGGTTTGATGCTCGCTTCATTTTCATGAGTCTCTGATGACTGAAATCCTTCTTACTTATTTTTTTCTGACGATACATTAAACTGCAATTTGCATTTTTTTAAATGTAACTGAGCTTTGTTCCAATCGGTCATGCCAGTAAAGCTTCTTTTGAGTTTAAGTTCTATTACATTTTATCTTCAAAACTGATCAAAAGTGGTCATAATGTTACGGCTTATGGGTGTAAACTTATAAGGTTCTACTTGGTTTGCAATTCTGTAAATCCAAAAATACTGAATCGAATGAAAAGCCATCCCAGGGTAGTGTGTGTCCATGTTATATATGTGAGTGATAACATCTTACCAGGCCTATTAAATACGGACTCCCGGCATCGCCTAGTAAATGAGTAGTAAAGCCCTGAAAGGCGACTGCGGTGGCTCGTCTGGTTGGTATGACAACATACTGCAGAGAAAGAACATTTGTGAAGAGTTGAAGTATAAAAGGTTACGGGTGAGAAGTTCAGTCGATCCTCATATTAATCCAGATACAGCTGATGTTGCTGGCATTTCAAGTAATTCATTTATCTTCAGTTTATAAATTGGTGGGTGTATGGTTACATCACTGGTCACTAGTCGATTTTGCTCAGTGGTCAGTCTTTCATACAGTCATACAGACGTGTGTTTACATGCACGACTCTTGTACATACCATTAAGATGTCTGCCGTTATGGCCCAGTTCAAGAACAGCAGCGTTTCTCCTATGAAGATACAAATCTACCATGGAGAAATGGAGAATACAGCATGTCAATTGAATTCTCTTTATTCCGAGATTGTATTCTTAGCTTATTGTAGTTCATCCACCATGTTATTACATTGTGGCTACATATCTGGCATCGGAACACTGGCAGTAGGTTCAATTCTGCTCTCCCCAGACCATAAAACCATAGCCAGGCTATCTGCTATCCCCCCTCACCTAGTACTTAAAGCCCCGACGTTTCAAAAGACATTCGGAGTCTTAGTCCCAGTAGAAAAATCTTGCAGCACGTCTGGTTCTTTCGTCGCTTATGACTGAATTCCAGGATGGACTTTCATAAGCCCTCGGCTCATCCGTGCACCCCAGACACTCCGGGCGACAGTCAGGAATGATTGGTGTTTGTAAAATCGAGTAAACACAGGGTGACACATGATCGCACACGAATGCGACAGATGCCGAGATCCGACTCCACCTTTTACAGACCTGCTGAGGTGAAATAACGGGCGACAGGAAGCACCGTGTGGACGGGTGTGTTTTTCTACCCGCGCTGTAGTTAAGACACAGACAGACAGACTGATGCTGTAATCTCAGCTGGATTCCTCAAGCTTCTGCTCAACTGGTCTTTTTATTCCAATTCCCTACTTACAGGAGTCAGTCAAATGATTACTGACTGAACATCCGCTGTAATGCAGCATCTGTTCAAAAGTATACAGACACCTGATCACGAGCTTGTTAAATTACTCACTGGAATTATTAGAACACAACTTCTTCCCAGCTAATAGAGGGCATTCCCAAAACTAGTGTCCCGAGCGTTATGAGCTAGTTCTCATAAAAAATAATTATAACTTTGTTATATTCTAACAAAGCTGGTCTGTAAAGTTTATTATTTAGAGCGTCATCATTCTTATCGTCCCTTTCAGTTCCTCTCTTTTACATCTTTTACAATATGATGCACTTACGTAAGCTCCAACGATGCTCTTCTTGGCCACGACGAAGATAAGACAGATGAAAATGGCCGAACCCAGCATGCTAACTGCACACACTAGCGGGTCGGCTCTCTCGGTCTTCTGGCGACAGAAGCGAGTTGTCGCGGCTCCGATCACGACGCCGAGCAGTCCGGTCACACATGTGATGGCGCCGAAGATCAGACTAAACACAAAGAGACGATCAGAATGATGAGAACACGTGAGTCTCCTTACAAACAGAGACAAGACAAAACACAAAGACTGTAGTGTGTGTGTGTGTGTGTGTGTGTGTGTGTGTGTGTGTGATGTACCTGTCTTTGCTGCTGCAGGGCTGATTGGTGCAGCTCACAGCAGTTTTCTGCACCACTTGAGCTCTGAACAGGTACTGAGGGATCCACATCCCGAACGCCCCGGTCGCGAACGACACGGCGGCCGATCCGAAAGACGAGAACATGTAACTACGACTAGAAAAAAAGAGCAAACCATTATAAAAAGATTTCAATGAAATAAGATCGCTCGTCGTTTCAGTTTCTCTCTTTATAATCGTCTTACTTAATGAAGACACGTTCAGGGTTCCATCGACATGTCACATTACACTTTTTTTTTCTTACATCCTGATCTCACTTACACTTCAGGAAAAGAACAGCTCTTAATAAATGAAGGAATTACTTTTTGCCCAGAGCTTTCATGTCGCACATCCATGAGGTTCGTGTCTTCATCTGGCCGGACGGCCGGTCATTGCTGCCTCTCTTGGGATCGGGGACGAACAGCAGGATGAGTAAACTGGCAGTCATGCCGAGCATCGGGGACACCTTAAAAATAAGGTTATAATTACAAATACAGTATAAAACAGGTACATAAATGGATCATATTTATATTAAGTATGTCTCAATGCAACTGGACCTTGCTGCTATGAGGCTGAGCCACTGACCCACTGTGACATCATATCTGATGTATGATAATACAGGGTGTAAAGAACTGTTTTATTTCTGAAACATTTAATAATATAATAATAATACTCAATTTTATTTGTCATTACACATATACAGATGTACAGTACAATGAAATGTTTCTCTTCGCATATCCCAACTTGTCTGGAAGTTGGGGTCAGAACGCTATTACAGGGTCAGCCAACATACGGCGCTCCTGGAGCAGACAGGGTTAAGGGTCTTGCTCAAGGACCCAACAGTGGCAGTTGATTTGGATTTGAACCCCCAACCTTTGGGTTCCTAGTCCAACGCTCTACCCACTAGGCTATACTGTCATAATGTCGTGTTAAAACTGTTATAATGTCATGCTTTACACCTACGACAAGTTACATCCACGATAGGAGCTCACAAATTTATCTTAATCTCCCTGTGTCTGTGTGGGTTTACTCCGGGTACTCAGCCCCAAAGAGGATGCACTAGATTGACTGGAGATGTGAAATTGTCTCATAGATACACACAGTTCTCCACAGTAACCACCAGAATATTGTAGCAGATCGGAGAGCATCCGAGGCTCGGGTACGACTGAAAACGTTTTAAAAAAGTTATTCGAGATATGAGTTTATAGTCATAATCATATCGCTCAGCTGGAAGAGTGTTGGTGCAGTTGTATTGTTGAAGTTCGGTTATATTTTAATGATGATTTATAAGATGTTGCTCTGCTTTTATGTAATTTTGCATCTTTCGTCTCTACCACAAGACTATAGTTATTATCTCCATTCACATGTGTGTGTGTGTGTGTGTGTGCAGAGGAAGCTACGACTGAGAGCTTCATCTTTTATGAAAGCCAAAGCAATTCTGTCTGCCAGATGGAATCTTCCAGTGAATCCTTTACGCTCATGTAATAATCGGCGGTTTGTGTTCTCGGGTTCTCAGCTGCTGCATAATAAATTTGCATAAGAGCAAAGGTTCGACCGCGTTCGACCGCCACCATTTCCATGATTGAGTCGAGCTCCCAGCGTCGAATGTCTCAAGAGGCTTTGCTCAGGAAATCACCAGAGTTTTAGGTTATTAGCTTATAAGGTGTGGAAAACCTCGTAAAGCGTCCTGTTTACCCATAAGGGCTGAATGTAAATGAAACGGAAGGTGAAAAGGCGCTGCATGGTACGAGAGGACACGGGACCGTTTTGATGTAGTCAAGATAAGATTCTGGTTTCAGGTCGGGACTGAAATGAAGCTCTGGTTGCTAAATGTGTAACAGATCAAACAAACTACTTCTGACACGTCAGAATATTTGCTTTCTGCTAATTGCTTTCTGGAAATGCGGTTGCAAGGTGGATTCGACCACCACTGAGCAATCAAACATCGAATATAAAATTTGAAACGGCAGATCTTTAAATGGCTTGTTGATTCTATAATTAAACCCAAATGTTTAATCATAACCTTGTTCCTTCCATCATGGGTCAAAAATGCTTCCTACCTTCAAACCCTGACCAGATCACAGCAAACTTTAAAGTGGACATATTATGTAAAATTCTTTGTTTTGCATGTTTTTGTATTTTCATGCTCCTATAAACACTCCATGAATAAAATACATGCATCCGTTTTCTGTAATTGACTAAAACTAGTTTGGTGTCAGGAAAAACAAGCCGCTTTGACTTCCGTCGTATTGTGACATCATAAGTGCCTAAGATCGTCCCGAGACCACCACAGTATAGCAGATGGATTTGACAACTTGGGATAAAAAGCAGGTAAGTAAGTAAATCTGTAAGTATTTTAGAGTTTTGTGTTTCTAGCAGTGTTGAGCTTAGCATACGCTAACCGCTAACTACTAGAGCTGCATTTTTATCCACTTAAAGGTGCAGCACGCAACTAATCGAGGAGACATTTTCCACATTATTAAACACAATTAAAAGTCTTCAGCAGCTCATTAACACGGAAGTGACACAGTTTGAAAACAGCGCATTGAAAAACTGGATGGGAACAAAATTAAATAATAACGTCTCTTCATACGAGGGATGATTCTGTACAAAAAACTTCATGGACATGTTGTGTAGAGCCTATAGAACTGTTCTAACGTGTTTAAAAAGAGATCTAATATAATATGCCCCCGTTAAGTCCAAGTCAGTGGTTTGGATTCCACTTTCCATCCTCCGCCTTTAGGAAATCAATTCAAGACATCGCAGCCGCTACGAGTTTCTCAGCAGGTTACACGAGCTACTCTATCAAAACAATACAAACGTTTTTTTCAACCATTTCTTCCACCTGCCTTTTTCACCAAGAAAGGAAAGTAGGAATCAAAACAAGGAGGTGCAAAACGTGGAAAGAAGTACAAAATGTTGTTTTTTTTCCCTTTCTGAAGCCGGATATGGTCGGTTGAGAGCCTCGCTCTCGTCTGATTGTTATTCTTTCTGCTGGATGATGATTAACAGGCCTCCACCGTTTGTCTCCCCGCTTGTCTTCCATCTTCTTTCTGGCGGGTGATTCTTCTTAAACAATGCTACTGTGAACTTCTGTCCGGACAAGCGTTTAGGGGAAAATGTTACAGCCGTTGCGAGGCTTTTTTTTTCCAAGGTTCTAAAACATTCATGCGGAAAATGGGTGTTCCTGCTATGTACCGGCAGACTGACGATCGACTTGTAACCATTATACCCGACCAGCGGGCTACAATAGGGGCCTGTAATGAACCACACCTGTGAACTTTAAGCATTCACCTGTTAAAAAGTTTATGGAAAGTGAAGAGAAAAATGGAGGCCCACTTAGCCGTGTGGAAAGAAGTAATGAAATTTGTGAAAGGAGAAGAATTTTAAGTATTTCCACCGGGGCCTCTTAGTCTTTACATTATTCTGTTTGGGTTTACTTTCTCTAGTTTCACCAACCACCGTTCAGCCCTCTTTAATGCAGACAATGAGCACTTTTCTGTACTCCTGAGTCCGGCTCTTAGCAAAACACCGAAGCTATTCAGGGTGGTGACTTCAAACTGGGCTGTGATATATTACCAGATCTAGGAAATACCCTGAAACAAAAGTGTCTTTGTATGATCCCTGCTTAATCTTACAGACTAATGAAAGCCTATATGCAGGTAGAAGGTACCATTAAGTCCTTAGAATAGAATTACAATGAAGATGAAGATTCTATCTGGTTAGCCAAGGTGCAAACATATCCCTAAAATAAGGGATGAAAATCATCATGATGGTACTTACTCTCAAAGCCCAGTGCCAATCCTGTGCAACATCTTTCGCGCTGGAGCCCAGGATGTACCCTAGACCACTACACACACACACACACACACACACACACACACACACACAAAAAAAAAAAGTTCATAAAAACGGTAGAAATGAATTTCAGGCAGTTTAAGTGAAAGTTAAATAATTCGTTTACATCATTTGTTTTGGATGTAAAGCTGATGAGCTGATCTTGGCTACAGATCGTGCAGGTTTGTTTTCTACTGCAAAGAATAACTAATGGTTAGGATGCTCAATGTATTTTACAGAATGTCAGTGCATATTTTTAGATTCGACATCTCTTCCAGTACAATAAGGTCGGTGCGTCTCCTGGCGCGATTGTTAGTATCTGACCTTTACTGAGCTTTTCCCTGATAAAAATCCGTGTCTGCTTTCAAAATAGCCTGGCGCAGACGAAAAGTGTGTGAAGAATGAAAACAGAATTTAAAAGTATGATTATAAGTCATGAGAATCTGACTGGGGTTTTTTATTAGGTGACATAATAATTGCTGTGACGTTGCACTTGACACTTGTTGGGGAATAAAAAGGTCAAAAGGTGCAACTTTCCAGGTACAAACTTTTTTAAAAGATAAATGAATATATAAAGTTGAATATGATATTAATCATTAAAAGATAATAGAATATGCGCTTATGTTGTTTATTCAGGAAAACACACTTTTTTGTTCTATTCTTAAAATGTAAGAATTTGCAGTCTCCTTATGTTGCGAGACAGAAGTTTTAATGGACTTATGGCCTGTTGGGGTTAATTCATGAACCATTTAAACTATAAACCATAAGAAGAATCCATAAGCAGGAAAAGCTTTGCATCACAGTGTTCCAAAACTGTTCTGTCATCAGATTAGCACATGTTGATTCATGACACTCGTCGTGTAATCTGCAGAAACAGTGCGTCCTTCACTAAATACCAGTACCACACACCAGAGGACATTTGTTTTCCGGACTGATTAGCCCCGGTCACTGACTCCTCCGGACACTTGTCTGACATGTTTGACATCTTCTCAACACTTTTGTTTTCCTGTAAACTTCTTGATAACGTTGTTGTTCGATTTTTTTTTCATTGTTTGTGCAGCTCATTTACTTGGGACGGACGAAAGAAAAGAAAATTCCACGATAATACAAATAACCGTGATATTTGTGCATCTGTAAGCATCTTCTGCACTATAGTAACGTGATATATTGTTGATTTCTTTAACAGTTTGGTTGTTTAAAGACGGTTAACTGTTGTATAAGCACTGAACGTGGTTGTATTTCGGATCGATTCCTGCGTTTTATTAGAACAATGTGTGAGCAAAACATTTTAATAGATGTATTTAAGAATTACCTTCCCAGTGGGATGGCCAGGTAGAAGACAGAGAGCATCACGGTCCGTTTGTTGTTGGTAAACAGGTCACCAATGATAGTCGGGGAGATGGAGGAGTAGCTGGACTCTCCAATGCCCACCAAACCTCTTGACAACACAAATAGCCAGTAGTACTGAAAAGAAAAGAAAAACAAACCATTTGATTTATAGTCCAGGTAGGATAAATAGTACTGGGCAAAAAAAGGTCGCTGGTTCAAGCCCCAGTACCAACAAGTTATCAAATCATTACAGGGCACAGAAACACAGGATAACCCCAACCTCTGCAATCAACCTGACTGTCTTTGGACTGTGAGAGGAAGCCGGAGTATAGAGAGGAAACCCACACACACATGTTAGAATAATATTATATATATATATATAAAGGGTATATATGGGATGTTCAATAACACTGACACAGTGAGAAAGTAATTCTGCCTTAAAATAGAGTCCTAACCCCCCCCCCACACACACACACACACACACATACACACACACCTCAAAAGACATTTCTGTTTATTCAGCAGCAATCCTCTATAAATCCGTCCTCTTCAGCCGACAGTAACATCGTTGCTGGGTGTGGGTTTTCCAAGAATACACACACATTGCACAAATAAAAATGAAAATCTAAGCAGAAGTCACGCCAAAAACAAATCGTTCCAATGACCATCAGTTCACTGCATAATGAACTCGATAACCATAAGACATGTGGCTTGCACTTTATGCATTAAGGATGCCTGTCGAATATGTCAAATCATACATCTTTACAGTAAAAACAAACCCAGAGACATGTGGGAAATGCTCTCTGACCCAGGACTGTGGGTTTAAAGATTATAGAAAGAGGAAGGAAGCTGCTCACCACCCTTCTGAACAAGGAAATGTAATGCTTTTCATTACTGATCATATAATCCACATAATGTCAGAGAAAAGTTTCATCTTTACACTAAACGATGAACTCAGGGTTCAGTTTGGACACATTTACATTCATGCATCTGCAAATACAACGAAGAAGCTTCTAGTAATCGAAAATACACACACACACACACACACACACACACACACACACACACACACACACACACAGTAGTGAACACACTCTTGGGGGCAACAAGCACCCAGGGGTTAGCAGTTGGAGGTCAGGTTACTCTCAGAATTGAACCGGGAACCTTAAGATCACACGCCCAGACCACCGGGGCACCGCTGCTTAGTGGTTAGCACTGCCGCCCTCACAGCATGATGTCCCAGGTTCGATAAGAACAATAAAATATATTGTAATACCGTTTAATTTTTACAATTTTGAAAAGGTGAGGTTCAGGACGTTTTACACATTCGGTCACTTCTATTAATAGCACTTCAGTTTGTGTGTGTGTGGCTACACATTTCCTCCAGCATGAATACATACATGAGCAAACTACAATGCTATTTCTCCTCCTGAAAAGAAGGATGTCTGGTATTGTTCCCTCCCCAGAACCCCAAATTTCTATTTAATCACCGGACATCCCTGTTTTCTCTCAAACATTCTTAATCCTCGACCCACCCGACACCCTTCCAGCTGCCCGTCTCCTTGTACAGGAGGAACCAGCATCTACTGTCGGCTGTTATGTAACCCTCAGCGGTCGGATAGAATTAAGAGAGCCCAGCTGGGTAATAACAGTCTACTCAGCTATATAATGCGATCCTATAAGCGCTACTGGAAATCCTATAGGTGCTACTGGAAATAAACAGATCTTGCATCTTTATTATCACATCGGCTCAACTGGAAGCTTCTTCTTTTTGCACCAAAGCAAATCATTTTTACCAAGTACTTGAACGAACTCACTAACTGTCTTCCTCT